>VNWY01001548.1:0-14032 GCA_009869845.1 Pseudachorutes palmiensis
AGATGACGCTGACATTCTTTTCTTTAAAGTTCTTCAAATACTCCACCAGATGGCGTTCCATTGGCATTAGCGCTCGTTTACGGGGTTTCCTATCCGTCACTTTGAACTTGATAAATGACAATGTTGAATTTTGAATGAATGCACCTTCACCTAGAATTATTTGTAATGTAAACTGCACATGCGCAGAACGATGAACATGCGATGAAGCTTACTTTCCAAGGGTTCATATTCTCCAAAAATGAAAAACTTCCCAGGGTTAGCCCATGCTAACTTTTCTGTGCGCATGACCACCAGGAGGATTGTTGAGTCCAGGTGGCATCGGATCCGAAGGAAATCCCATGGACCACTTTTCTTTACCGACATTGGAGTCAACAGGAACTCTGGAGTTGAAAAAGTTGAAAACCAGGTTAATGAATTGATATAAAGTGTACCTCTGAGTGTCATTTGTTGTAGTTCTGGATCTCTCTCTTCGTACCTTCGACAGAGCGGAGTCTGCGTGGATCCCATTGTGAAAACAAAACCACGAGCTTCCCTTGTGTACATGACGAGATGATTCTCACCTGAACTAATCTCTTGAATCTTCAATGGCAATTGAAGTTTAATTGGAGTTCGGAAGACCTTCTCTTCCATGTCTGGGATTAGACCAAAGGGCTCTCCATTCTCATCCTAAACAATCCAAAACATCCTTTAAAATGTTCCAAATTGAAACTTAATTTGTAAATACTTACACAAAATGTTCCCCATACGTAGACATCTCCATCTCTCAGAGCAGCAGAGTGACTGTGGCCAGCGGATACTTTGATGTGAGTGTTGTTCAAAGCATTTGATGGGAATTGGACCAATCCAAGAGTGGATGTGTTGTGAAGGTCATCTCTACCAAGGGCTCCGTATTCATTACTACCAATTGTGTAAACACGTCCATTCCAAGTGGATGCAATCATGTGCATCCCACCACGTCCAACCTCTGACACCTACCAATATTCAACTAATAACCTCCACATAACATGTGAACATGGGATTGAATTCCTCACAGAAGATCCTTCCTTTTCAACAGCAGAAAGGAGCTCTGGGTAGTCTGTAGTGTCACTAAACTGGAGCATTTCATCGTACAGTATTGGTCTCTTTTCATACAAACGAGCATACGGATCTAATAAATAAACCAATCACAGATTGACATGACCTTGATTCTTTTGTATTTGTATTTACGAGTATAGCCACTTGATGATACAATTGGGTGTTCATAAATGACTTCATCGTGTCTCTTGTAGACTTCACTCCATGATAAATACTTTCTGTACTTTTCAGAGTATTCATTCGTCCTAATAAAATGAAACTTTCATTCTAATCATTTGAATTCTGATTACTTACTGTTCAGAATTCTCCATATGGTCTTCATCCTTTGTCACAATCAGGAAACGATTGTGATTGGGAACATTCGGTGGCCCTTCAGACATGATTCAAAACCAATTTCAAAAGAAGCACAATCCAAAACACAGTTTGTGAAATGGAAGATTGGAAGATTGAATGCAAGAGTGGATTTTGCGGAGGTGTTTTGAGAGTAGATTAGATACATGCTATAATAAACCTGCACGTCATCCTTGTGATTGTGATGTTAATCAGACAGAGTGAACATGATGGAGACAATTCAATTCTTGTTTTCATCCACTGCGCCATTTGCCAATTGGATGACGATAAAGGAATCAATTAAAGGTCAAAAGTCAACTTTATTTTGACAATCCAACTTTTATTTTATTATTTATTTACAGACATTTCTCCATCTTTTATTTGATGCATGAGGCAGTAGAAGAACGTCGTTGATCACGACGACATAAACCACCTCTGAATCCTCTGTCCTTACAACAGGCTGCAACATTCCCTCTTTTGAAACTACAAGCCTTGTCACAGGCTCTCACACCACAAACATCTAAAATCAAAATCATCGTTTACTTTACACTTTTCTTTTGTTTCCAATCTCACCTGTTGGGAGGATGAAAAGGGCAAGGCCCAAGATGAGAAACAACGATAGAATTCTAGCTTCCATTCCAAAGGTTTAAGATGCATTGGGACTTTGATGTTTTAAGAAGGAATTGAATAATTGAATCGGATGGTCTTTGTGGTCATTGGTTTCCATACAGGATCTCAAAAGAAAAAGATTTGTCGGTTCCACCATCCTGGAAGTCGGTTTTGGTTTCTACGTTTTCTATAAAGGAAAGACACAAGGGAAAAGGTGTAGAATTTGTGTGGAATAAAAACTAGAATGATGAATTCCAAAGTGATTTTGGTCTGTTGCTTTGTCCTGATGTCATGCTTGACATTCTCTACTGGTAAATTATTTTAATTAAATTAATTATATTAATTAAGATTCTTTCATTTGATTCTACTAGGAATGTTTTTGTTTTAGTTGAGGGTAGAGGTTACATTCGTGAATGCAATGAAGTCTGTGCCCGTGGGGAACCAACGCAGAATCGGAATATTGGAGAATGCTGTCGTTCCAGGGGTCACAGAAGAGGGGGTTGGTGCGAAAGAGGTCATGTCGCCTGGTGCATTTAAAAACAACATTCCTCTTCAATCTAACAATGTCAAAGGAATCCAAAAGATTAAAATCATTGTTCAAATTAAAACATAAAATAAAGTAAAATTGAAATTATTCTGCAATCGTCTATTCATTTATGAATCCATTTCTTGTGCAATTAACGAGGAAATGCTGTTTACTTTTGAACTGGACGTCCAGAGAGATTAGAGAATATTTATTGGGATTTCCATCTAATAATGGACACTCTACGGATAAATGTTTTAATCTATCTTAGTTTTCAACAATTGAATTTTTAAATCCACATCATCATCAGTGGTTTTTGTTTTGATGTTTATAATCTGGAATCATCCAGAAATTATCAGTGTGTTTTCAATTAAGTTGATAACAAGACAGAACACCTTGAAAATGTTGATTAAAAGTGGCCATAAAATGATGAAATTAGGATTTAATTCTTGTATAACAAGGTTGTGTTTAAAATGGAGTTGACTGGAAGGATTGTAGTTTTGTTGTTACTTTGTGTTTCATTTGTTTGTAGTCACAATCCCGAGTACCAAAGTGGTTTAGATGAGGAATGTCCAGTGAAGAAGATGGAGGTTGATTATGTGTCACATGGACGTGACTTTATTCTTGGGAATATCTCCATCTATGAGACACTTGACAGTAGTCCCAAACGTCTTTTGATTGGAGTGTATGACATATTTGGAGATACTGCAAACACAAGACTCTTTTCTGATCTACTGGCAAATACTTATGGATTCAGAATTGTTGTTCCTGACTTTTACAGAGGAATTCCATGGGATCACACAAAGTGGCCACCCGTGTAAGACAACCACAACCACTCCAATTACTAATTAATCCAATTAATCTAATTTACAGCCAAGAAGAGTTTAGTGAATGGTACTCTACAGTAGCCAATTGGGAGACAATTGTGAAATATGATGTTAGGAATATCATCAATTACTACAAAGAGACTCAAGGTGTGGTCCATTTTGGAATATTTGGATTCTGCTGGGGTGGGATGGTATCAACAATGGCATCAATTGAAGTCCCTGAAATCAAAGCAGCAGGGTTGGTCCATCCTTCAAGTGTCACAAATGACATGGCACTTGATGTCAAGAATCCAATCTATCTCTTCCCTTGTCTAGATGACCCTGACATGGTACATTCATCACTCTCCACTTGTCCATTATTCACATTCTCTTTTGTTTTAGACACCATTCCATGACACACTCAAACAAAAGTTTGGAGAGAATTCTGGACATCGGAGGTACACTGACATGTGCCATGGCTTTGCAACGTCAATGGGCAATTTCAGCAACCCCCTTCTCTTCCAAAGGGTAGAACAAACTATCGACATTCTTGGAAACTTTTTCCAAAGGAATCTTCCAAATGACTCAATCTAAATGGAAATGAATTAATAAACCATTGCAGAGTAACAAAGTTACCACTTTTATTTTATAGGTTAATAAGATAGCAGCCCCTGCATTACATTTTTCTTTATAAATCCGAATCTAATGGCTCCGTATAAACCAATTCCAACTGTGGTTATAAAACTAGCAGCTTTCAGTCCACGTCCAACACATTTAGCTGATGGCGAATAAACATCCCAGAATGTAGTTTCAAACGGAACTTCTGGCACTTCCTAAAACCAAAGGAATAAAGTTAAACTATTGGCAATTCAGATGCTTCCCTTACCTTTGACATTGGTTCCTTTTTCCATATTTCAGATTCTTGAATCCTTCCCATTTGGTGTAAGACTTCTCTTGCTGCTCTTTCCCCTGAAGAAACTGCTCCGTCCATGTAGCATGACCACCAGATGGCAGTCTCTGTACCAGCAAAGTACATGTTCCCTATTGGCTTACGCAAATACTTCCCATGCGTAGTTAGCAACCCTGGGTGGAACACGGTTGCATAGCAACCACCAGAATACTGCTCTTCACTCCAACACTTTTCCTCGTAGTGGATTGGAGACAAGGCTTCCTTACTGTCGAAAATCTTGGCTAGGTTTGCAGCTAGTCGGTCACGTCGCTCTTCCCGTGTTAGTGTGTCATAGTTCCTACGCAGTCGATCAGTAGCAATAAATCTGCAAATGAAGAGGAATTAAAGACAATGTTTTGTAATACAAGACTTGTGTTGTATTTTGTTTTACCCAATGATAGCAGGATGAGAGCCATCTGGCTTGGTTTCGTTCAAAGTGAAAGTCATGTCAAACTCCTCCCCCTCTTCAGCAGCCAAAGTAGATCCACAGAATCCCTTTTCTTGCCAGAATTCAGTTTTGTAGTAAAGGATGCACTTCATCACTGCTCCAACTGGGAGGCGCTGCAAGAGTTGGTTCCGGAGAGCAGGGAGTTCAGGGCTGTAGTGAATCTTCTGCTGGACGGCAGGTGGCATTGCCAATATAATGTACTTTGCCTACAATTCAAACATTAAAACTACCACACTCAATTCATTTCCTGTAGAGTTCTTGTAAGTGATTGACCTTGTACTCAGAACCGTCGAGTGTGCGTACTAGGACAGAACCATCTTCCTGGTTCACTTGACACACTGGTTGTGAAAGCAGAACCCTGTGAGCTCCCAATCTTTCGAAAATTTTGTCACTTATTTGCTGTGAACCGCCAATGAATTTGCGTTCTTGACCACCATTTGTAGTTGATACAATACGCCAAAAGCCATCGCACACTTTGACATACCAAAGAACCCAAAGAAGAGAAGCTTCCCAAGGCTCAGCTGTAAGAATCGCGTTTAAAAAAATGACAGCAAAGTCCTTGATGGCTCTAAAAATTATAAAGAAAAACAAAGTTTTAATGTTTGACTGCATTGTAACTAAAGTGAAGTTTACTTTGTGTAGCAGACTTCGTCAATGAAATCTTGGTAAGTCTTTCGATCCCATTCCCAAGCATGTGGAGCTTCCCAAGGCGCATGTGCAGGAATCTCTGCTCCCATCCTGTCTATTGTTCGAATAAAATTCTTAAAATCCAAAGAGTCCAGCCAACCTCCTGTGTTCGGCAGGCTGTCAGCAGAGAAGCGCTTCGTCTTGCCCTGTGAAACACAAACTCTAGATTGTAAAAACCCCATGGATTCTGATTATGCGCATTACGTTAGAGTAATATGCCAAGTCTTTCACTTCATCCACTTTGTAAGTGTCAATCCCAAGTTCCTTTGCCATTCTGAGTAAATTGTTTTGAGTAGGGCCAACATAAGAACCTCCCATGTCTACGTAACCACCAACTTCCGGTTTCTGAAATTACTCCATACATTATACAAACTGTTGAACAGTTTGAATAGTTGTTATAAATTGTACCTTTACTGTCCATGTTCTACCACCAACACGATCACGTGCTTCAAGGACCACCACGTCAACTCCTGATTCATGAAGAAGTTTAGCAGCACTCAAACCTTAAATAAATAAACATCCTTTCAGAAATTGTATTAAAAAGACTTTGTTTTTTCCTACCACTGATCCCAGCCCCAACCACGATGACTTCACATTCCTTCATTTTGCACTGATTTTTATTGTTCCAATTGAATTGAAAGGTCAAGAGTAACTAAGGGATGACCCACCAATTCATCCACTTTTCATGGTAATCCTCACCTTCAACCTTATCTAATTTATCCTTTAAAGTGTTTACTTTCCACATAAATTGGGATTAATCTGAGCATGGAAGTTTCAATAGTTTAGGTTCAATGGTGTATCGATAAGGGGAGTAAGGCAAATGAATTCAATTGTCACGTAATCCCAAGTGAAAGTGACACATTCTAATAATTGTAAGGTGAATAAATCATTTTGGATTCTGTTCCTCGAATGTGAACTTAATGAATGGAGATGAACTTCTATAAATAGAATCCTCCCATGTTCTAAAAATACTTTTTAGGGAGATTCTTTCGCTTTTCTTTTAACATCTTCATTTACTCTTTTGAGATGAGTGGTGAATCCTATCGTTCAATTTGCAGCAGAGTCACTCTTCAGAACAAAAAGGAAGGATGCTTCTTTGACCTCGTTACAAGATTGATTCCAAAGGTCAACTCCTTCCTCTTCTCCACTTGTCAAAGTGACCTCTCCAGAATCCAGTGCATTGCCAACTCCTGTTGGGATTCCATCGGGGTTGAACTCATCTTCAGAGGTAACAAAAGGAAAGTTCATGCTTCGGGAAACATGAATTAAAACTAGAGTTATTCAAAGGGAAAGATGGAGAGGAAGGGAATCGTCTTCGATTGGATGGAAACAGAGCCTTTGAATCTGGGGATTTCCCACGTGCTCTTTTGCTGTACAGTCAAAGTGTCATCAGAACTCCACCAGGGGAGAACCTCGGGACTGTCTTTGGAAACAGATCTGCACTTTTGTTTAGGATGAAGGAATGGAATCTCTGCATTCAAGATGCTCAATTGGCAATTACAAACAAATACACTCAAAATAAAAGGTAAACAAGTTAAACTTTAGAGACAAAAGAGACACTTCATAGACACTTATTTCCAGGGTGACCCTTTATGAGAGAATGACCGCAGCCTACATCCACCTGAAGAACTTCCCAAAAGCAAAAGTGACCTTGGGACTTGCTCAACATTTTGCAACTTTGGCCGTACCAGATGAATCATTGGCAAAAAAGTTGAAAAAGCTGAGCAAGTTGATTCAACAAGAATCTGCAACTGCCACAGCGGTTCCAAACTCAAATGGCCTTCATGTCGAGCGTGAATTTGTGCAGAGCAAATTGTTTCCAGCAGCTTCGACCAAATTTGGAGTAACTTCATCCCTTTCATCGACTGGTCGAAGTGTTGTAGCTCTTGATGCCATTGAATCAGGTGAAGAAATCCTATCTGAAACTCCATTTGCATGGTTTCTTCTGCCAGAAAAGAATGGCAGTCACTGCCACCATTGTCTTGCGAGGTTTCATGCACCAGTGCCTTGTGACACTTGTGCTTATGTCGCCTTCTGCTCCATTACGTGCAAACGAAAGTCGGAAGTGTACCATACCTTTGAATGTCGTATTCTTCTTTTATTGGCTGGTTCTGGTATGAGCATCCTCCCTCTATTGGCTCTAAGGATCATCACACAACAGACAAAACAAAAACTAATTGCCGTAAAAGTCTCAAATTCATTTCATCTTTGGTTACTTTTCATCATTTTTTGTTGTTTCAGGAGTTTAATTCATGTAAAATCGAATCAAATGAAATCGTTTGTAATGACATTGGAGAATACGACAGTGGGAACTACACTTCAGCTTACAATTTAATTGGCCACGAGAGGGAGCGAGATCCAATGGATTTCTACCACAGAACAATCATGGCGTTGTTCCTACTCAAGTGCCTCCGTCTCGTGGGTTATTTCCAAATTAACATTTTCACCCATCCAGAACCAACTGAGGAGGAACTGATGGTGGGGAGTTTGATTCTAAGGAACCTTCAAGTCCTTCAGTTCAACGCTTATGAAATTGTAGAAACAATCTTAGGTCCATCCACTCCTTATGCAAAACTACGTGTTGTTTCCATTGGCCTTGGGATCTACCCAACAGCTGCTTTCTTTAACCACTCATGCGCCCCTAACATCACTAGGTAATTCACTATATGATTTACAATTAAATTATTATACACTTACAATTACAATAATTCTACTTGTAGGTATTTTGATGGAACTCGATTACGCGTGGTTGCAACACAACCAATTGAAAAAGGAGAATTCATTCTAGACAACTATGGCCCTCTATCAACAAAATCTACAAAAGAAGAGAGACAGAACAAGTTGGAAGGCCGCTATTGGTTCAACTGCGGATGCGAAGCTTGTTTAGAGGACTGGCCAACCTTAAGTTCAATACCTGAAGCTGTCACCAACCTAAAGGGTCCATTTATTTCAGAAATGTTTGAAAAAGCACTGGAATTGATGGAATCAGGAGATGGTGAAGGTGCAACTGAATTGTTGCACAAGTGTTCCACCATTTATACCACCAAGGACAAGAACTTTTTCTTGTTACAAGAAGCATTGAGACTAACCATTTCTAACAAAGGGAAAAAATGTTTGAATAAAATATAAAGTAGACCGTAATCAATTGGGAACCGTTTGAAACTTTTGTTTAATGATGAGTTACACCTCCCACCCACATAAGAACATGTTCCATGTCAGAGTGGGCAGTGGATTGAATACTGGCATTCATTCACACGCAATTTCTTATTTCTAACCACTAAATTAAATAGAGTATTAACCCTCTCTGTCTAATCATTGGAACAAACTATTTCTACAATCTATTGAAGGAATCATTTCTCGATTTCTATTTTTTATTATCATTTATTCCTGTGGCGAAAAGCATTCAACATGGTTCATAGGCTCTTACTTTGGCTACTGGTTTCATACTGTGCCTTCATTTGCAAAGCAAATTGTGCACATCAAGGACGTGTCTTTAATGTTGGCTCAATTCCAAGACTGTATCGTCATCATTCAGTACAATCTACACAATTTTGAAATTGAGCCAGTGACAAACAATCCAGTTTACATTGAACCTCAGTTGGAACAAAGATGGACGTTAGAACAAAGGTGGAATTATCTAAATTCCTGCCAATTCTACAGGCGTCGAAACTACTGCTCCTTGCAAATTAAATTTTCATCCGAACGGGAGTTTCCATTTCCACATCGATCTGCGCGTGTATTTGCAAATGAGTGGCCATACTACTCTATTCTCTTCGTCCATCACAAAGTATCAAAAGTACCAACATTTGACCATGACCTCATGTACAGCGCTCATTACCATTTCATATGGCAACTACATACAAATACACAAGGAGAAACACGGGTTACGGTAGAACCAACAATTCACATTTTATGCTTGGCTTGTGTCAAACACAGTGTGGGTATGACACTAATCCCTTCATGTACAATTCTTGGTGAAAGCGACAGTTGCCGTAAGGAGATGAGGACATCTATGAAGAAAACTGCAAACTCTTTGATATACGTGGGATATCCTGCACCATGCCCTTTGGCTAACATTGAAATGAGAGCGTCCTTAGTGGAGACAAACACCGTTCATAGACGGAACCAATTTGACCACTTTATTCTATGCATGATTGGTCTGAACATGTCACAAGTGGGAACTGCGCTGGAGTTTCAGTACCCAATCAAACGACCAGGAGGTGCAAGTGATGCATGGAGGCACCTCCCATCTGTTGAGATCGCAGCACAAGGGACACCTCCTTTCAGATCTCCTAGGTCGGTTCTTATTACCTCTGAAGGGTTCAATTTCATGACGTGCGATGGCGTTGTTAAACTTGGGTATTCATTTGCCATCTATTTGCAACCTTTCACACTGGGAACGTGGATGGGGATTCTGAGTTCATTGGTAGGCAGCCTATGCGTCTCCTTACTTTCAATCTACGTATGCAAAGCTTCCTCTAACAAGTGCAGTCTGAGTAGACTGATTGGCAGTATCTTTAGTGAGGCTATTACATTGACTTGTCCATTAATTGAACATGGTGCGAATGCATCACAAGAAAAACAAGTTGAGAGGAATCCAACTCTAAAGTTATTCTTCATTCTGTGGCTAGTTGCAAGTGTGATTCTTACAAATGGATACAAAGGTGTGGTTGTGGCTTTGCTGGCTAGACAGCCACAGTCATACATGAAATGGGAAACGTTTGATGAGCTTCGTGCAAATAACTTTACAATCTACAGCTCAATCAAAAAGTCAATGGAAATACACAGCGCCCGAGGGAAGAGTACAACTTACCCTCTGGGGGCATGTACGATACCAAACAAACTTACTCGCTACTGCTCTGATTTGGCAATGGGATTTTATCTAAACCTTACAGAGAAAGAACAGAGTCGGTACAACGGAATAGGCAAAGATATGTGGAGTGACGACATTGCAAGAGTCAAATTATTCTACGAGAATAACGTAACATTGTTCTACGATGGAGTTTCCACCTGCAATGGCACTGCATACGCAGACTGGAGCAGCAGACTTGATCATTACAAGAGCTACTTCCAAAGCAAAGCACCAGATGGGACTGCCTACTTTAAGGGGAAGGACAACTTCAGGGTACAAGGACTTGGATGGACCTTTGGACACGAACCAGAGACTTCACTTGCTGATCGATTTGTGGCTTTTCATGCAACTGGGGTTTATGAGTACTGGACCTACTGGATGCTCAACCACGAACCTCCAGTACGATCGTCAGCTGATGATAATGTGGCAGCACAAAGCATGAATTCCAATATTGGATCCTTCTTTTATTTCTTACTCCTCGGTAGTTCCTTAGCCTTGACCTTCTTCCTCTTTGAGGTCATCATTCGTATTGGGAAGAAACTAAAACAAGTCTCCAACAAGCGACATCCTGTTTTAATTATACCAAAGTGACTCATAAATCTAAGTTTTATTTGGTAGTAGGAGTAGTTGGTAGAATCTAGTTAGAATCTAATATCAGTTTTGTTTACGTTTTTCCTTCTTTGGTTGACTCTTGCCAAATAATTTGCAGATAATTAATTTCAGCAGTCGAAACAGAAGGTAGAAGGTTGTCCCAATGAGGGCGAGGTAAGTGAGAGCGACATCTATGGAGTGGTACTGAATGAAGTTCAGTTTCTTCCCTGCAGACTGCAACTTAGGAGCTCCTTTTGGAACAGAAAATCAATTAAATTGAATTTTAAGTGGAGAAGGTTATTTACCCTTGTGTCTGATGACATATTCCAACCACCAGATTGCACGTTCCATGGGACTGTCAATTTGGTCTTTAAATACTGTCGAAATATCCTTCACGCTCTGCTTGTACCTTCATTAAAAGTTGGAATAAATTATATAGCACACTCTAGACTATGAGTTTCTCTTTACTTTGGATTTTGGAGGACATTGTTCAATCCAGCTGTGAGTAATTCTTCAGTTAGTTCGTTCCACTCTAGGGGGAATAGGAAACCATGATTTGCAGCTTCCTTTGCATTGAGTGGTTGGTCACCAAAGAATGGGATTCCAAGGAGTGGTACTCCGTGGTAGATTGACTCTTCCATTCCACCTAGGCCACAGTGGGTGATGAACAACTTTATCTTTGGATGACCCAGAAGATCCTGCTGTGGAAGCCATTTGCTCAACATCACATTTGATGGCAAGTCGGGTATACTTGACTCATACTTCCAAATAACACGCTGCTTCAGTTTGCCAAATACATTCAGAAATATTTGACGTTTTTCTTTGCTCATTTCCTCAGCACGGAGGCCTGAACCAAAGCTGAACAAAATAAAACCTTCATCACCGCTCTTTGATATGAATTCCTCAAATTCCTGTAAAATGTTAAACTAAGGTTAAGTATCTACAAAGGAATGTAGTCATGTCTCAACATACTTTTGGCAGTGGCTTGGCTCCTCTTGAATGGATTCCACCTATTTCAATCACATTGGGAAGATTTGGTTTTGGTCTGCTGATGCTGTAATGACCGTTTGAGAGAATGAGGGATGCTTGACTTAAAATTTCCCCAGCAGATGGAGTATCTGGTCCCATTTTCTCACGATAAACTTCTTCCATGACTGGCAAGTAGTAGTAGGAATAAACCCCAGTTACCATCATTTCTAGGAACATGTTTTGCATTCTTTCCCAAAAGGTCATTTCATCTCGGAATCCTCCAAAGAGGTTTGGAACAAAAGATGGAGGATGGTGTCCACCTATGTGAGAAACGATGAGGTTTGGTGCACTTGTGACTGAAAAGATGACCAATGGTGCTTTGTTTTTAGTCATAAGATGATGGATGAATCCAAGTGAACAGTCGTTGAAGAGAGGCTGGAGGATGATGAGGTCAAAGGGTTCTTCCATGATTGTTTTAATGTCAGGGCGATCGTAGAGTTCACGACAGGACCCTGGCATAATCTTCCTTAGGATTGGAAATGGGTTCACATCCAAGTTCTGTTCCTTCCTGTCGAACAAAGTGAACTTGTTCTCTGGGTTCTTAGTCAGCAGGGTGTCAAAATCAGTGGTATAAATCTCCCTTACTCCATGCTTTGCAAACCCCTTTGCAGGACCAAGTAGTGTGACATTGTGACCTCGGATGGACAATTCTTCTAAGAGGGACAAGTACGTGATCACGTGACTCTTTGATCCGTAAAACTCAACTGAAATAATACGTTTAGATGCTGTGGGAGTTGACGATATGCAAAGAAGAACTAAGCTTAAGCAAACGGTAGAAGGTGGATGGAATTTCATCCTTTCTGTTTCGGTCACTATGACACACTGGGGAATAAAGTGGACAAGTTTTAATTCGCTATCAAATGAATGTAGGTTTGCACACAATAGTCCTTGAAGTTTATTATATGAAGGTTGCGTGATAAAAAACAACACTCCACTTGTTATCTATTCATTGTAGTTTATTTTTTGTCTTTTTGACGTCACCTCTACCAAATAATTTACAAAGAATTGATTTCATCAGTCGAAACAGAAGGTAGAAGGATGTCCCAATGAGAGCGAGGTACGTGAGAGCGACATCTATTGAGTGGTACTGAATATAATTCAGCTTCCTTCCTGCAGACTGCAACTTAGGAGCTCCTGTTCAAACAAAACCCAAATTAAGTTGAATTCTTTATTTTAAATGAAGACCTTTACCCTTGTGTCTGATGACATATTCCAACCACCAGATTGCACGTTCCATTGGACTGTCAATTTGGTCTTTGAATACAGTCGAAATATCCTCCACGCTCTGCTTGTACCTTCATTAAAAGTTGGAATAAATTATATACCACACTCTAGACTATGAGTTCTCTTTACTTTGGATTTTGGATGACTTTGCTTATTCCATCCAAAAGTCCTTCTTCAGTTAGTTCGTTCCATTCTAACTTCAACAGAAAACCATTTTTTGTAGCTTCATTCGCATTACGCATTTGGTCACCGTAAAATGGGATTCCAAGGAGTGGTACTCCGTGGTAGATTGACTCTTCAATCCCACCTAGGCCACAGTGGGTGATGAACAATTTGACCTTTGGATGACCAAGGAGATCCTGCTGTGGAAGCCATTTGCTAATCATCACATTTGATGGCAAGTCGGGTATGTTTGATTCATACTTCCAAATAACACGGTGCTTCAGTTTGGCAAATACATTCAGAAATATTTCACGTTTCTCTTTGCTCATTTCTTCAGCACGCAGAGTTGAACCAAAGCTGAAGAAAATGAAACCAGCATCTCCACTCTTTGCTATAAATTCCTCCAATTCCTACCAAAGGAAAATCTAAATTAAACTGTGATAATTAACCACAAGAGAGGGCTGTGCTTATAAATTACTCTTGGCAGTGGCTTGGCTCCTCTTGAATGGATTCCACCTACTTCAATCACATTGGGAAGATTGGGTTTTGGTCTACTGATGCTGAAATGACCGTTTGAGAGAATGAGCGATGCTTGACTTAAAATTTCTCCAGCAGATGGAGTATCTGGTCCCATTTTCTCACGATAAGCTTCCTCCATGACTGGCAAGTAGTAGTAGGAATACATCCCATTGATCAAAATTTCCAGTCCAAAGTTTTGCATTCTTTCCCAGAATGTCATTTCATCACG
>VNWY01001549.1:0-14012 GCA_009869845.1 Pseudachorutes palmiensis
CTTGTACACCAAATCCTAGAAGCGGAAACACCCGGATAACGCTTCGTTTGTAGCTTAATTCAACTATTTTCGACTCCTTTCATGCTTTGATTGACTGGTGTAAGTGTCCCCGGACAGACAGACAGACAGACAGACAGACAGACAGACGGACGGACATGGCCGTTGCATAAACCCCGGCAGCTGCGCTGTACGTGGTTAATAATGGCTGAGTAAATTATTAAATAAATCCTAAAAAAGAATTCAGGAAGAATAAAATTGAATCAATATCGTAGGAATTTAATATGCCAAATTAATTTAGAAACAAGTGAGCATATTAAATAATTATATATATATATATAATATATAAATTAATTGAATTGACTGGAGCGAGAGATCAAGGACGCCGGGAGATCAAGGACGGCGTGATTGCGCAGCATGTGGAGCCATGTAGAGGACCGTTTCTTCATCAGATACGTTGCTACCCCTGACTAAAAAAAATTCAATTAGGATTAATACGAAGTATAAATAGAAATAGGCTTACAGTTACAATAACGCGGCGAAGATTGATGACGGCGAGGAAGACGACGGCGTTGGAAGGCATGGAGGATACGACGACGAAACACGACAGTAAAGGTGAACAGAAGAAAACTGAAGCGCCGGACGCAATACCAAGACCACATAATTTTGTTGAGGCTGCGGACCACCGCTCGTAGTGGTGATCCAGGTCGTGTGGCCAGTTTCTGGGGACGTCCCTGTGGAGGAGTCCATCGTGGTGCAGGGCGCTTGTGTCGTCGTGGGGCTTCCGGAAAGGCAAGTTCCACGGGGATTAAAAATAGTCCCAGGTGCCCAAGGTAGAGGATCTCCAAGTTTGAAGCAAATGTTGGATGGCCCATACAGTTGCTCCGCCCAATAACACCCCATCCGAAGACACCCGTCACAATCAGCGAAGCGGATGCAGGGATGCTGCATGACCCCGGCCTGAAGAACAAGGAAGCAGAAGAAAAGGACTGGATGCACAAATGAACGCTGTAATAAAAGAGATCAAACAATAAGGAAATTATCCTGTTAAAAAAGGCTAAAAATAGCTTCCGCTTACCATGTTGAGGATGGGATGACCAGCAGAAGGTGGAAGAAAGAATGAAAATGAAGTATGGAAAAAGGTCATTGTCGCCGTATTTATAGGGAACTGAAAAATTAGAAAGTTACTTGAGGCGAGTTAAAAATTACTCGGGAAACCAGAAAGTTCTTTTCCATAGAAATATGAATCATGGAAATGTGAAAGGTTAAACCATTAGCATGGGTTACAATAACGTTTACGTAGGAAAGAAACGTTGTGTTTGCGGAATACGAGTAAATTCCCTATCCCATACTCCAGGAAAGCCCGCCTAGTTTTACACAGCACACACTGTGGAGGCGATGCAGTGGCATAATTGGGCAACTGAAAACTCAAATTGTGCACAACCATTTATTAATTAATAATAACTTAATTATGTATATTAAATAACATTGCGTTTAATATTAATTACAACATGCTATTAGGTATTATCATATTAAATGCAAATAAATTACTTGTCGTTGGGTGTTGCTTTCTCTACAAGGGTGGATAGTTGCGCAGAGGTTCCCCTATAGTCCTAGCCAAATGAAAAAGAGTTGTTGATTTTTTTGTTATCTTCAGCTTTCATTCACTCCAATGTACACAGTCAGCAACAGAAATCACAGTACAACAAAATGCGTCTGTTAACATTAATATCCTGTGCGTTAATGTGCATTTCCGTGCCATTCTTACAAGCTTCTGATCCCATTCCATCTGAGTCTACTGCAGATGAAGACTCTACTCTGCTACCCTGTAAGTTCTTAATAAACGAAGTGAACATAGGAGTTTTTCGAAACCCATCAAGTTTATTCGTGGAAGTCGCCAAAGTGTGTCCAAAGCAAACCAATAGTTTCTACAACTGTTTGAGTGGGTATTACATTCTGCGTATTGACGCACATATTATTATTAGTCGATATTATTATTATTAATCTAGGAGGATGTTGTGAATTTGCTTAATCAAACTTGTAAGGAAGTCTGTCAAACTGGAAATGTCCGGTCTCTATTTACAATTGGCAACTTGGAATTGAAGGAACTCGACGTGACTTCAGAAATAGTGAATCAGTTTAGTGAAAACAATAATGTGCAAATGCTGTTGCTGATACGCATTCCAGCTGCTTATTCCTATCCTCCGTATCCTCACGGCTTCAACAATTTTATGATGACATTGAGGGAAACGTGGGCTTGCGTCTCAATGGTAATGAACCACAGTCTGTAAGGTTTAAAAATTACGAATATAATGATCGCTTCTACCGCTAGATATTTTGGCCAATGGGATGTCTCGTTTGACGTTTGATATGTTCGTGTACGGCTCGGTCTGCGACGCCAGTTGCTCTGTCTTTGTGAAAAAATTTTGGCCACAGTTTAATCCTGATGACAGCTTGTTCCCGAGAGCAGATGATAGGAATTCCGCGACCCAAGATGAGGATGGTGTCGCCTATGATTTCTCATTCAGCAGGTGCGGAGATGGTGTTATGGCGAAACGACCATCCATGTTTCAACTTACGGGTCCTACACCAGGTCGAATGAACGATTGCAAGAACCCTGGTGAATTAATGGTAGTGCATCCATTCAAGTTTGTAGGACATCCTATTAAAAGCGATGGGAGGAAAATGATGATGAATTTGATGGAATTTTACAATGCGTATGGGATTCCTCCGCAACTGAGAACTGTACCAGGAATGGATAAGTCGCTAGCTGTCGGGAAGTCGCTAAACGTCGCTCGAAGTACTGTGCAAGGTGTTCTTTACACTCACAAAAAAGGCATGAAGCTCATAACACCAAAGAATGCTAAGTATCGGGTTGGACCTGTTCGGAAGCATATCACACCGGTTGAAATAGAGTTCATAACGGATGTCATACTCCCAGCATATAAGAATGACAAAGCCCCTACGTTCAAGTATATCTACAACAGGTTCTTGAATACACGGAAGTCAACTTTTGTATGCAGCAAAACTTCATTTCGTCGAATTCTTCGTGTCCTTAATTTTCGATACTAAACCATAAACAGGAGAGCAATGCTTGTTATGATAGAAGACATTGTCGTACTTCGAGGAAAATTTCTACGGAAGTTTATAGCTAATGAGGAAGCTGCAGCGAGCGGGCAAAACATGACACTTGTATATGCTGATGAGACGTATGATTTTGTTATACTAAACTGTATACTTCATCGTGTTAATATTACACCCAATTTTTGCAGATGGATTGACCCGTACTCGCGAATTGGAAAAGGGTGGATGCCTAGGCAATTCCTTTCATTCAAACAGGCTGCAAAATATGCTTACGGTTCAGAAAAGAAAGCAAACAAACCAAGGCTTATTGTCATTGCAGCTGGTAAGCAAACAATTATAATGACCATCACATATAGCAAACATAATCATCCAACAGTAACAAAAAACGGAATCCTCCATGAAGTAACGTCAGCGTATGCGGTTCAAAAAAATAAGGTTACTGAAGACTATCATGGGAATGTGGACGCAAGTAAGTGTAGCGTGCATGTACTGAGTGCAGTGAATAATCGCTGCTGTTTCCACTTAGAGCATTACATTCTATGGTTCGAGAAGCTTCTGCAATACCTCAAAGTTTTGACTGAGAAACTTGGTGCGAGCTATTGTATTGTGATGCACAACGCGCCAGTAAGTTGTACAGAGCAGGACTAGTTGGCAGGTTAACCAAATAAAACTTTGTTTCCAGTATCACTCGTCTTCTACCGCACCCCTGCTAGGGGAAAAGAAGGAGGTGTTACAGAAGTGGTTACTGCAGGAGGTACACATGTTTAAGAACCGTTTAGGGCCAAATCCAGCATAAAAAATTCCACTTATGAACCTTCAAACAATGAAACTGTACGTGAAGGAGTTCAAAGATGCAAACGGTTATTATAAAATAGACGAACTGGCCGCAAAATATGCTATACCGGTGTGGAGGCAACCACCGTGGTACGAGAATTAATGAACGCATGAGTTTCCGAATTGGTACTGGTATATTCCGCGTTTTAGGAGCCCTGATTTGAACGCAATTGAGTTTGTCTGGAGCGACATCAAGAGACGGATTCGAGAAAAAAACTCTAACCACACAACAGACTCTTTGCTTGCTACCACGTTCCAGACACTGGAAGACTATGAACCTGCAAGGGCCGCAAAGCACGTTGCGCACGTAGCAAAGTAAGCAATCAGCCACTGATTTACCTCTCTGCAACATGCTTTATGGACAGGTTATGTCGCAAATATTACGATGAGGACATGGCTCTGCTTCAGCCTCCCACTGCTCCCGCAGACGTGAGTCGTGCATTGATTTGTAACTACGTTATATATGTGGTTAATTTGTATCTCCGTAGATTCCATCTTGCGATGAGGACCATGGGGGGGGGATGCTGACGATGAGGATTTAATACGTTATATATGTAGTTAATTTGTATCTCCGTAGATTCCATCTTGCGATGAGGACCATGGGGGGGGGATGCTGACGATGAGGATTTAGACCAGGCTGACTCTACACCGCTAGTAATGCCTGCATCATTCTATACAGAAAGCGAACCAACGGAAGACACGGATGATCTGGAGACCCCAGCTCTACAAACGGAAGGATGGGACTTTGAGTTACAAAGGCGGTAATACAGAAGAAAATTGGAATTGAAACAAATATTTAGGTTTTGATTCTTCCTAAGGTTAACTTACGATCTGTTTCATGGCCAACTGGAAGGCTTGGAAGTCTCAGACACTGTGAGAACGGAACGAGAGTATCCTGATGCAAAGAGGCGACGAATTTATTTCGACGAAGGTGATATGGACAAGAGCGACCATGGAGACTTGTAACTGCCAAATGAATGGTCGTATCGTTTGCTGTTATAATTCTTTAAGGTTCTTTTTATTGGCATAGTCGCTGACTATTCTCCATTACCCACCATATTTTCATCCACAACTCCGTATAACTGAATAGAATAAGCTTTCTATCTGAATTTGTGCTAATAACTGGGCGTTTTGAGTGCAATGGTCGTTTTGGATCTTCGTGCTCATAATATGTTTCTGTTAAAGTTCGACATAAAATATAAGCGATGGGCCTAATTTTATTTCCAGCCCGGGCTTATACTAGAGCACTTACGGTAACTCACGAAATCAATAAATCCATCCCTCCGAAATCATTGTTGTGGAGAGAAAGCTATTCCAGGCGCAAGAGTTGAAATGAAGCTCTGCCCCCGCTTTCTCCACAGCAAAGTTTTCAGCCACCATTTGCCAACCCCAGTTTAAGTATTTCAACTATTAGCAACATACAATATTTCTGTGCTGTAATTACAACTTTCTGCTTTGTTTTCTTATGCTTGGCAAGCGAAGAGCACCTGGGAGCCCTGGAAGACTACCACACTTTTGGTAAAAGTGCTAATAATTGGTAATGTATTATTCAGCACTAATAATTCTTACACTTCTAGTCTTAGCGGTCATTGCTGATGACTCCTGGGTAGCTGTAAGGCAGTTAACCACTGTTCATGATAATGCTCCGGTACATTTTTCTAGTTCATTATAAATTTACTTTTGCTTTTTTTCACTATTATCTTTACAGTGGCACTCCAGGCCCGAAGGATAATCCAACTCATGCTCACATCGCATTGTGTCTTTTAAACTATGCATTCAAGACACAGGAATGAGATTCCAATGGGATTCACTGCTGCTGCTGTTCAGTTTTGTGCACAAATACGCAAATGTTTTAATACGTGTCAGAATTGTAGCCAATAATTTAAAAAATATTGTATATGTTAATTCAGTGAATTTCTTTTAAAATAGAGTAGTAAATTCTTCAGCAACCAATAGGGAGAGAGACCACATCCTAATGAGGGAATTTTGTAGCTAATAATAATGATTTGTAAAAAAATGAACAAAAATGAATTTACTGAGGGATAACTACCGAGTTTTTTTTAATAACTAACAATAAGCAATTTCTCTTTGGACTTTAGAAGAAGTGGTTAATTCAGAAGTTGAGCAAGATGCCTGAGAAGTTGATCAACCCGCAAGTTGATTCAGTCGCAACAATTTGTGCTCCGGGGATTTCCAATTTTTTGGGACCTTAAACGACATCAAATTCCTACAGTTTCCTGTCCACCCCGGGAGTTGACATCATTGTAGATAATAATAATGATTTGTAAAAAAATGAACAAAAAAGAATTTACTGAGGGATAACTGCCGAGTTTTTATAATAAACTAACAATAAGTAATTCTAATTAATTACCTTGATTTTTTTTAATTTAAAAATTGTAAATTAAATTGGCATTAATTGCTATTAATTTGTCCAAATTAGTTAAAACAGGCATTGGTGGCATAACTGGCGGGTCGCTTAGCGGGCGGGTGCTCACTCAGGAGGCTCGGCCTGCATCCCGCACCAAATAAGGGAAAGCCACAAAAAACAGCAAGCGAGAGGAGGAACGGAGACAAAGGAATTTGGTCACTTTTGGATTCGTAATGTTTGGGATTATGCCTTCCGTTTCATGCTCAGCAACAATAAGTATGTAATTTCCTCAAAAGGAATAACGACCTCACTCTCGTTGACTTCTGGCTTGCTGACCTTCTTCTCCATGAATGAATTCTCAATGAAGGTCACGTGTCGTCCCTGCTCTATGTCCTTTTTGGGGAAGGAACTTATTTTAAACTAACTAAACTAAACTTTCACTGGTTTTCCACTTTGATTTCTATTAAAGTTGATCTCATCCTGGAGGTTTTTACATGTCTCTGTTTTCAGTTTCTGAACATAGACTTGTCTGAAGGAGCTCCCTTCGTCTTTCACTACCAAGAAGTATTTGTGACCCCTGTAGGACTCCACATTTGCATATGCCATATCAGCGTGAATGCACTCCCCAACTTCATCAGGATCCTCTTTTTCTGAGGGTTCGTGACTCTGCCTGGTAGATTTGGCCAAAATGCATGTCTCGCATTTAAAATCTCCGCGTTCCATCGATTCCAAGCCATAGGCTGCCTTTTTATCTGCTGTTTTCTTCAAAAAATCGCAGTTCACGTGGCCTAGTCTTTTATGCCATGTAACCTGTTTTACACAGGACATTAGCATTGTTCACTAATGGCCTGAACAACATTATTTAGATTCCATCCTGACGCTGAGCTTGAATGTCTGGCTTTCCATCTTTGAGGTAGAGAATTTTCCCATCTGAGGATTTTTGGACTTCAAAACCTTTGTCCAAAAGTACATTTTCAGATAAAAAGTTTGCACCTCGAGGAACATATTCCACATCGTGCAGCTGGATTTGCTTCTACTGTTCTCCAATGAGAGCGTTAACCTTGATTTTCCCAACTCCAAGAAAACTCATCTTCGAATTTTCAGCTATTGTGACTGGTAGACCTCTTGGGTATATTTCGTACTCAAAAATCCACTCCAATCGCCCACAGTAGCGCCGATCTGCTCCAGAGTCGTTGATCCATTCGTTCTCAAACGAACCTCCAGCCATATAAGCTCCTCTTGAATTTTCACTCCTTTTCACTCTTCTTAGAGTCATCGTCCATTTCTTTTGTCTTTTCAGGACATTCTCGAGCCCAGTGTCCTTTCTTCTTACAGTTGTTACACTTTGTTGTTTTCTTCAACTCCGCAATTTCTTCCTTTGTCCTCTTGGGCTGCTTTTTGGCGTGGAAGGCTTTAGAATTTTCATCTGGTTCTTTCTTTGAGGTCGTCGCCTCCTGCTCATCATCAAGCTCCAAGGTCTTTAGTCGGGATAGAAGGAGAGCTGTGGTCTGTTTTCCACGGATCTCCATGCTTCACGAAAAGGTCTGTGCTTTTCGCACATGAGGCTGGAGATTGCACTCGCTACCTCCATTTCTTGATCAATTGTTACGCCCATTGTTCTTAACTGTGCTGCGTCCTATATACCTAATAACCAAGATTAAACTAATTGCTTTTAGACAATGCGTGATCATCTTCGATGAAATGAATCTGGAAGCCAGCATTGCTTATGATCCCACAGCGGACCGAATTTACGGTCCCCGCAAGAACTTGCTGGTCGTTTACATCAGAGGACTTTTCTCGACCTGGAAGCAACCAATGTATTCTGGGTATGATGACAAGCTTGACGTGGCAAAAATCGGTGACATCATTTCCGCAGTTCATGCAATTGGACTCGACGTCGTGGCCATGACTTGTGATAACGGCGGAGGAAATCGTGGTATTTGGACAAAACTCAACGTGATATACGAAAATCCTAAATTCTGTAATCCAGTAACAGGGAAACCTGTATTCTGCATTTCCGATCCACCTCACCTTATCAAGCTAATGAGGAACAACATGATGGACTACGGACTCGAGCTGAAGGACGGTATACAAATTAGGAACGAAGATTACCAAGCACTCTTGAAAGTGGACCACAGCGAGTTTCGTTCGTGCCACAAGCTCACTCAACGCCACGTGACTGCGTTGAAGTGCGATAGGCAAAATGTCCGGATGGCTTTTCAAACAATTTCAGCAAGTATAGCTAAAGGTTTCAAATCGTATCTTCCTCATCGACAAAGACATGCAGATTTCAACAAACTTGCCAACGATGCTTTTGACGTTTTGAATTCAAGAGTCACCAATCATTTCAACACGTTGAAATCCTCATTTGGAATTCACCTTGCTCGGCAAGTGGAGGTATTGGACAGATTCTACGCAGAAGTAAAATCAATGAAAGTTTTGAGCGGACAGCCAATGCAACATTTCCAATTTCAAAAAGGGATTTTGATGACGACCAATTCATTGAAGATGCTGTACGATTCGATGAAAACGGAGTTTGGAATTTCGTACATCAATGTCAATCGACTCAACCAGGATGTGGCCGAAAATGGATTTGGTATCGTCAGAGGAATGGGGATATTCAAGCAAAACCCGAATTGCGTTGATGCTAAATATCGACTACACATGCTATGCATCGGTTGGCATGTACTTTCTCCAAGCAAAAATCTCTAAGCAAGTTGAAGATTCTCTTCAAGAACTTCAGCAATTCAGTGACGATTTGTCTGCGGAAAATCCAAGGATTTTAGAAATAATGCGACCCCATGACAAGGCAGAATTCGGTGGACAAGAGTACGTTGCTGGATACATCGTAAGAAAGATGAAAACAAGATTCCCAGAACTCGAGCTAGAAGAAAGTCATTCAGCTCAACCTCGAGAGAGCTGGACCAGAAGATTGTCTCTTGGAAACTTGACAATCCCATCGCTGGATTTTCTCACCCTCGTTCGACAATCGGCAAGGTACTTTGAAATGTACCACAGCAAAGATCCTACAAGCTCAAAATACAAGATTAACCGAAACTACGGTGTGGTCAAGCAACTCAGCGGCAGAATCCAACAGGATTTCTCACACATCCCTCCGATCTTGATCAAGTACTTCGTCAAAGTAAGAACCTGTATTCGAATCAAGGACTTGAATGTGAAGCTTTACCAATGGAGAGCATCAAAACGAAATCTCAAGAAGACTAGTCAATTGTGGCGTAGCATGCTGGACTCCCCTTGGCCGCTGTCACTCTCCCTGTCCATGGCCATGTCCCTCTCCCTGTCCATGTCCACAATCCGCGAAGTGAGGAAATCCGCCAACATTTCCGCGCAAGTGAGGAAACGGCAAACAGAGTTGACCTAAACTCTTTTCTCACTACCCGCGCAAGTGAGGAAATTCGCCCGAAATTCCGCGCATGCGAGGAAACGCCACAAAATCATTCCTAAGTAAAGAAATGACCCAAAAGAGTTTACCTAAACTCTTTTCTCACTACCCGCGCAAGTGAGGAAATATTCTGACTTCTTACAAAACTGAATATGCAAGCTGCGAGTACAAACTAGATTTACTGCAATTTTGAACTTTTTCAAAAAGTTTTTCAAAAGTGATGTTAGATGTCGAAATGTTGAATTGATTGTAAAGTCGCCCTTGTAGAAATTGTCGTTGATGTAGAATTCGGATCCAATGGTGACCACAAATGTTTCATTTGGGCATTTTTGCAGTTTGCCTCCAATGCTGAACGTGTTTTTATGACAGTAGATGTGGTATTGCTTGATTTGAATGAAATCCAATTCCTCTCCAGGGTGGCTGCTGTAGCATTTTTCAATTACAAAATATTTTGATGATTCCGGGAGCCTTTCTGCAACTTCAATTAAAGCGTAAATGGGTCCGCTTCGACCAGAATGAGGCTTTGGTTCACTTCTGGCAAGAGGAAGTCCATTAGCAATTTACCCATGTCGACTGATAGTTGGCATTCTTTTGCAGCTGCGAATTTAAGAGGACAGGCAACACCACAAGGCATTTTGATTTTTAGAAAATCAAAAAGGCCTGAAAAAACTTTGCTTTGATTCCAATCCGTGGTCGCTACTTTGATCGCTTGATTTCCGGTGATTAAGCGACTCGTGATGTAGGAAATGGCAAAAGTCTGATCCACATTCCTTTCCTTTAATTCAGTGTAGTCGGTCCGGTGGTCATCATGGCTTTTAACAAACTTTATTAAGTCAGTGTTCATTTGATTTATGACGTCTTCCACTTTCTTCATATTTTGAGCGTTTGTTTCGAACATGTCAGCATGCTGATTGATGATTTTATTGGCTTCCTCTAGAGTAGCTGCATTAGCCCTTTCTTCAATAATGCTGGCTGTTCCAACGCCGACACCAACCGCGGCAGTTGTACATATTGCGGCAATGATTAAAAGAGTCATTGTTATTGGCTCTCGTTCTATTCGGATAAAGCTCGTCGTATTCGTCTTCTGGATTTGGTTTCCGCTTCCAAGGTCGATTTTGAATTCCCTATTATGCCTGAATCCCATGTCTGTTCTGTTTTGAAACGGGCACATGTTTTCAATTTCATCCAGGAACATTTCAGCATACAATTTGTTGCACTTGATCAAAGCTTGACCAAGTATATCCTTGTGAACCACTAGGTTATTGAGCAGCTCACACGGGCTCACAAGGGTCACAGGGTCAAGTGGACCTTATTTTGTCCATTCGTGATGTGACGCTTGGTCTTCCTCCAAAGAACAGGTTGGTTGTTTTTAATTCCAGGGGTTCCAAAGACGCTGACATAGCAGAACAAGAGCATTAGCGTTGTCATCAGTCCAAGCTTCCCTGTCGAGGCCCTGCCCACAGGATTGGATTGAAAACTTTCCTCTTTCACTTCAGGATTGGGTTGACGACTTTCTTCTTTCACTTCGTTCCTCTTCAAAGCAATCATGTCGACCATTTCTCTGAGTTTGATTTTTCCAAGCGCTTTTGTTAGCACATCCGCCTTTTGCTCAGCCGTTGGCACATAATCCACGCAGATCACACCATTCTCAATTAGCTCCCGCGTGTAGTGGAATCTAGCTTCGATATGCTTTGTGCGCTTGTGCAGGACCGGCTTTCAGCCAAACTAATGGCGCTTTGACTGTCGACGAATATTTGAATCGGTTCAATTTGAGGGGCTTCAATTTCTCCCAATAATCTTCGGAGCGAAATACACTCACGAGCGGCGTCGTTGAGAGCTATATATTCCGCTTAGTGCTGCTTTGAGCGACGACAGGCGGCTTGTGAGAGTTCAACGACATGGGCGAGTCTCCCAAAAAGAAGATAAATCCTGTCAAGCTTTTACGGTCGACTTTGTTTGCAGCGTAGTCTGAGTCACTGTAACCAATTAAAATCAGCGGGTTGTTTTTCCTCAATTGGATAGAAAAGTCCGACGTTCCGATCAAATATCTGACGATTTCCTTCCCGACTTTCCAGTGTTCGACGCTGTATGAGCTCATAAATTGAGATATTTTGCCGACAGAAAAGGAAATGTTGGGTCGAAGTAAAAGTAAAGAAGTAAGTAGTAAGCAAGTAAGTAAGTAAGTAAGTAAGTAAAGAAAAGTAAACTTCCCACAAGTTCCCTGAATGGAAGAGAACCGTCAATAATTCCTGGCATCAAATCAGTATTTGGCTGCATTGATACTGATGTATTCTTTGCTATTTACATGTTGAAGCGCTGGATTACGGATTAGCAATATTTCAGTTGTGAAGAAAGGGTAACGTTTTCTTCTTCATCTCGGCTAATTTCCAGCCCGACAAAATAAGCTGGCTCACCGCTTTTAAGGCGAATTTTTCTATCTTTATTATTTAAATTATTATAGGGGAATTAAATCTAATTTTTGCTTGTCAGGGCCGAGCATGAGCATGTCAACGACAAAGTCTCCAAGCAAAATTTTCAATTTCTGGAGGATGAACAAGCAGGAATCGGCGACTGCTTGTTTGAATCCCAGCTCCCTGAGGTATTCGGTAAGCGTGTCGCTCCAAACTTTAGGGCTTTGCTTGAGGCCATAAAGTGCCTTGATGAGTTTGCAAACGTGGCCTTCCATGCCAGAATACCCCTTTGGTTGATCCATATTGACCGTTTCTTTCAAATTCCCATGAAGGAAAGCTGTGGCAATATCAAATTGAACAATGTGATACCCTTTTGAGACAGCCACGGTCAGAATTGCTCGGAGGGTCTCATATCGGACAACATTGGATAAAGTTTCATTGTAGTCAATCCCTTCACGCTGGAGAAATTTACGCACGACGAGACGAGCCTTGTACTTGTCAACGGATCCATCCACCTTGTATTTAGTTTTGAAGACCCACCGGTTGCTAAGGCCTTTCATTTCTTTAGTCCGTGGGACCAGTTCCCAAGTCATGTTGGTTTTATGACTTTCAATTTCCGTATCCATATCCTCCTTCTATTTTTCAGAGAGGGGCGATTATGTTGCTTCTTCATAATTTTGAGGATCGAATGAGAAAGCGACATTTGCTAAGAAACGGGCTGGTTTCTTGATTTTTGATCTGTCCCTCAGACACGGACCGGCTGGTGCCTTTTTCTTCAGTTTTGACAGATCAATTTGGCTCGACCTATCTGTTGGAATTTCCGCTTCAAATTCCCCTGTTAGAGTGACGATGCTAATTTTGGTGGTAGTCCCACCGCTTGTGCCTGGTCTTTCTTCTTGTAGGGGAAAGTCAGCTTCGTCCATTTCCCCTGCGTCTTCGTTATCTTTGAATTCTTCGCCTTCGTCCTCTCCAGGTTCATCTTCATCAGTTTCGTTCTCGTCTTCTTCATCCGGTTCTTGGGGCTCATTGGAGCTAATTTTCGCAATAGTTTCAACTCTAATTGTAGCATGCTCTTCATATTCTTCCAGTAAGGTGACATTCCGCAATTCGCAAATCCCATTGCGCCGTGGCAAATGAAAGTTGCTGCCTCGATATCCGCAGAAAATTCCTTGTTCTCCTTTCCTGTCCCAAACTTTCCTGTTTTGGTCTGGAATATGGGGCACAACTGGACATCCAAAGACGCGCACATGATGAAGATTTGGGATCCTCTTGAACACGGCCTCATGAGCTGTCATTTCTGAGCTCTGCCTGTTTAAAAGGCGATTTTCCAAATAAACAGCGCAGGAGACGGCTTCTGCCAAAAAGACTCTGGGACTTTATATCTCAGCATCATGGTCCGTGCGAGGTCTTTCACGCTTCTCACTTCCCGCTAAATGCGGCCATTACTTGATGGGCAATAGGCAGCTGAAAATTCATGCTCAATTGCATTTTCGTCCAAAAAATTTTCCAGTTCTCATACAATGAACTCCCCTCCGTTGTCACTCCTGAGGTACTTCAAATTATTTCCTGTGTGCAATTTCATGAATTTGTGACAGCCCTTAATGCATTCGAAGGTTTCGCTTTTGTGTTTGAGGAAGAAAACCATTTGGTAGCCAGTTGCTTCATCTTTCATGATTAAAAAGTACTCGCTGCCGCCAAGAGAAGGCGTTGGCTTTTTTCCAGCAATATCCGCATGCACTGCTTCACCCACTTCCAGGCTTCTTCGATTAGGCCTGGAAGGATATGGCTGCTGAGCCTGCTTTCCCATCTGACAGTTAATGCAGATTTTGTCATTTGTGTCAGAGATATTCACTTCGTCCAATCCTAACACTGCACTCTTTTCTATAAAAGCTTTGATGTACTGCAAATTCACGTG
>VNWY01001550.1:0-14006 GCA_009869845.1 Pseudachorutes palmiensis
TTTTAATTTGTTTGATTTAGTGTATTTTGATGGCACTGAAGACACACTTGGATGACCTTTGGGACCATGAGATCCGTTCAGATGGCCGAGCACCGTTGGACTTGCGCCACATCTCCTGTGAAATGGGAATCTTTCACCCCCAAGCCAGTGGAAGCGCTTCATTTAGCATTGGAAATACGAAAGTGATTGCAGCGGTGTATGGGCCACATGAGGTCAGTCATTTGACATTATAGTCATAGCATGTTATAATTTATATAACATATCCGACGTTTATGTATTTCTTGTTAAAAAGGTTCGACATTCTCAAAAGAAGTTCCAATCAAATCCGGATAAAATGACAATAAATTGTGAATACAGCTCTGCCTGCTTTGCGTCAAACGAGAGGAAGAAATCAACAAAGAATGATCGGAAATCCATTGAGATTTCAGCAAGTCTCAACAGCTTGATTGACAATATCGTTGTCCAAGATACGTTCCCAGGATCTCAAGTTGATGTCTACGTCGAGCTTATCCAGGACGATGGTGGAAGTTATGCAGCCAGTAAGCCATTCATGTCTAGAATGTTCTGACAGTTACAAGTAGCCGTTTCATCTACACTTTTTTGTAATAGGCATAAATGCCACGACCTTGGCACTCGTGGATGCTGGTATCCCGATTCGGGATTATGTCGTTGCTTGTACAGCTACACTGACACACTCTGTGGCCATGATTGATATCAACTCATTTGAACGAGGGACGGGCTGTCCAGAATTGACTGTAGGAATTCTCCCGGCTGATTTGCAGATTATCGTCCTAGAACAGTCACAGCTTCTTCATTTGCTGTACCTGGATGATGTCATTCGGGTCGCGATTGAAGGGTGTAAGAAGATTCATATCATTCTGGAAAAAGCTGTCAAGGAAAAATTTCATAGGGCTAGGGATTTTAAAGATCAGATAGCTTGAGGTTTTTGTTTTATAAAAACTGACTTTTCAATTTGTGTAATTCCCCAGTTGTTCCTTTGTTTATGTCCTTTACTAAACTGATAAATTAATCGCTGAAATTGACACAATATCTGAATGTTCCAAGAAGCTAATTTCTGAAATTCAAGAAATCTATCTATTTATGCGAATATTTAAGGTTTTAATTTACAGAACGTAATTAAGGACTTATCTCTGAGTAAGAATAATAATTTCTTACGTAAATCTCTTAGACTGAGGAGATCGAAGGAATAAAAATTGACAAATAATGCAAGTTCAAAAATATGTTCGTATTGCGTATCCCAGTCCATTTCCTTTGACCTTTTGGAGGAAACTCAACATATTTTCGTCCGGAGTGATCATTATCCATTTGTTGCTGGGCGGGTTGTAGTATTCCATAGTGACTAAACCCGTGTTGCCTCCAATCACGACAAGTTTTCCTCCTTCTCCAAAAACAACTGGATTCTTTCGGTTGACATTCATCGGATGGAGACTAATCCAAGTGTCAATGAACGGAATGTACATTTCAGCAGCATTGGTCGTATAGAATCTGGTCGAGCCGATTCCGGAACTTTGGTCACATTTCACTCCACCAATTACGTAGATCATTCCGTCCATTACTGCTACGCCAGTCCTCGCGCGTGCTGTCGGCATCGGTTTCATATAACGCCACTTTCCATTTCCAGATCCGTTGACGCTGCACTTCTCTATTGAATTCAAGGTCTCCAGGCTGTCAGCGATTCCGCCAATCTACGTTATTATAAAAACGAAAATGAAGCCTGCAAAGCGTACACGAAGAGTTTTAACTGTTACAGCATAGATTTCATCCCTTAGCTCAATCAGGGAATGGCCTCCTCTTGCAGTTTGCAGAAAATGGTCCAGTGCTTTCCATTCACTTCCAGGAAGATTCCAGTTGAGTCTTTCACAAGAACTCAAAACATAATCACTGTCGCACCCGCCTACCTGAAAAACAAAATCGTCCATAATATGAAGCAATGACTGACTCAAGTGTTTTAATTATTACTGCGTAAATGTACTCTCCGTGGACAACTGATGAAAAATCTCTGCGAGTGTCGAGCATGTCAGGGCCCGCATACATCTCGAGTTCACGGTGGAGGTTGTAAACGTCAACAGCGCATGTCCCTGACTTGCTGTCGGCGAATGTAGGAAATCTCGAGGCCGCTACTCCGCCCATGTTGTAAAGGTGCTCACCCACAACAATAGTCGATCCAAAAATTCGTAAGTTTGTGAATTTGGAAATACTTCTGCCTTTCTGAGTCTGTAACCAAAATTAATCTAAATTCTTCTTCTAATTTCCCTAATTTTGCGCCTGTCACCCTACACTCATGTTGAATAATTTTAGCTTCGGACTTTTCTTCAATGAAGTAAAGTAGATGAAGTTTTCGCCACGGAGTGACTCGCAGGCTTTTCTGCGTTTAATCGGACTTCCAGTTGTCACAGTTTTCTGTCGTCGCTTCCCGAGAAGAGTATCTGGGATGTCCTTGACCTCGTCGTCGTCAGTAGCATTCGTCCGGGTGCCAATTTCCATTGTCTTAATTTGTTTTATGATCGACTCCATCCTGTTGTGTTGAGCTAAAACAGTTTAGCGTGACTATTTGGAGAACAATGAAAAGTCGTGTCCCTATTGGTAGTGACTTGAAAACAGAATTGGCCGAAAATAAAAATCTTTCACTGCCGTCGGATGCTGCAAAAGGAAACAAGGAAACGTATTATGCCCCTCGCTCTGCAAATCGACGCATAAAAGCTGCCGCTGCGTCTGGATCACATTGCTTTTGATTTGCATTTGGCTTAATGTTTGCATTCATTTTGAATAGCGTTTGCCAATAATTCATCTGATACGATGGATGAAGTTGGATTTTACAAGTAGAATTTTTGCTACAAAATAGAGCATTTTAGCATGCAGAAGTTCATTGTTCGATGCAAGTTTTGTTTCTAGACTTCAACTTTCTCCAGGAACATGACCAGAACACGACCACCATTCTTCTGTTATTGATCGAATAAATAAAGTATTTCTAAACGAATAGTTTATTTTTGAATTCCGATACTTTATTTGGTGCATACTTCCCAATCAGTCGGAACACATATCACATAGTAAAAATAGAACAAAACTCCTTGGATGAATGGGATCCGACTGACTGACACATTAAAACTCCGTGGGAATATAATTAAAAATTAACTACTTGATTTTCATTTTAATTCACTTACACCGATTAATAACTGTCCTCTCTTTACTAAAATCGTACATTGGAAAAATTCACTTTACAACTAACGTAAGTGTTTTGGGACTGGGGCACTATACAAAACTTTAAATTGTAGCCTTTTGCATTCCCATGAGTTGATGACGTTGAATAACAACAAAATAACATCATTACAAGTTGCATTGCTAACTAACAAAATAAGAAATGCAATTCACTTGTCATTGCAAAAAGTACCGAAATCAATTCACCGGTATACGTTAATAAATTAAAAACATCATTAGGAACTGAAGCTTGACTTTTTAAGCTTGGGATGATGTCATTGGCTAAAATTCTTAAACATGATTCATATATCAACACCAAAATGACATGCAAGGTAAAGTAGTCAATTAATACGAGACAACAATTCCACATTACACAGGTAACAACGCTAGAGCGCACGAGTTCTTGGGGGAAATTCTATACATTTAACTTATAAATAAATTAAGTCTCACCAGGGAACATTTAATCCCTGCTTCTTTTGACTTTGACTTACCGGACATGTTTTTATAAGTTTAAGCTAAAACCGGCTATTACCAATAATTTAATACCGTATAAAACGGGGAATTGGAATGTGTCCTCTGGTACACAGTAAAAGTTTGGAATTAGCCGTCTGTCATGGAATGATTGTGACAAAATGAATCTTCAGCATCATGGATATGCATTTGTAGTTAATCATAATTATTCAAAAGGAGAAAGTTCTTTATCGTATATCAGTAGTCAAACGATTCCAGGGAGCTTGGTACGGGAAACGGAGATATGAAAACATTATTCTCCTAACGAATCAATTCTGAGCGTCATCATCATAATTAATTAACATTAATAGGAACTCATTTCTTAACCCATTTATCTCACTTTCATAGGAACTATTCATTGAGTAATAACCACTTTCCATAAACCTTTCCCCAACTTTCACCACCTCTACTCTTGCTTCATATTCGAGCCGTTTGAATTAGGCGTTGGCGACGAGGATGTATATGCAGTCGTCACAAGCGACAGAGGACCACCCGGCGGGATTCCATGTGATGACCCGAACATGTTGTGTATATTGTTAGGATGACCTCCAGGACTGCAAAGTGGTGGGCTGGCCATGCCAAGGGACCCTGATGGTGGGTTGATACGTTTCTCCTTTTGTCGCCTACTCCAAAAGAGAAAACAGTCACTAAGGAATCCATGAACGACAGAATCTAGCAGAGTTCCCCAAGCACCGTTTTAAGATGCTTGGTTTGAAAGTTTTAATAAGTAATTACCGATTGCAGAACCATACTCGCACTACTTCCTTCTCCATTGACAAGCTGTCAGCGAGTTGTGAGATTTCTTCGGAAGTGGGTTTTGGATTTTGAAGAAAAGCTCGTTCAAGGGCGACGCGGACTGTCGTTTCAATGGAAGTTCGCTTTTTGCGCCTCCTTCCAATGGCTTCAGGTGTCGTATGTGGATTTGAGAGGGAGCTCGGGTTATTGAGTGAATTATCAGCATCTTCCAGCCATTTCTGAAGTAGCGGTTTCAATTTGCACATGTTTTTAAATGACAGGTTTAGAGCCTCAAATCTGGATATTGTTGTCTGGGAAAAGTCATTTCCGTACAGCTTCCCCATCGCGAGTCCAACATCACCTTGTGTAAAACCTGGAAAAAATAAAATACATTTGTAGACTTCATTGGCCATCCTTCACGAGTACACGGAAAACATCTTATGCTCTTCTGTACCTAATTTGATTCGTCTCTGTTTAAAAGTTTTAGCAAATTGTTCCAGTTCTTCAAGATCCGTTGTCTCCTCTACTGTCTGTTCTACAATGAGCCTTGGCGTTGTCGACGACCTGATATGATGCGTGACTGGTGTCTGTGATGGTGGTGACGTTGGAGATGGAGAGGCTGAGACTACAGTAGTGTTGGGATGTGATTGTATTTGATGATGTTGCTGCTGTTGCTGCTGGGAAGATGAGTGATGGCGGGCAGGATGATGGTGATGCTGGGGATTCGTTTTGGCTAAATGCTGATGCAGAGACTGAACGACCTGAGCTGCTGCTGCTGCTTGGGCAGCCTGTTGAAAACAAAAGTTGAATTGAATTAATTACATGGGTTGATTAATAAATTGTTTCGTTGCAGTTCTTGAAGAGAAGCATTTTACTGGCATGCAAATTCAGGCAGGGGATGGTGATCGAAGATATTAATCACACCGGGGGAGGCAGTCTTGATGAGTTACTTTTTATTAGAAAAATAACGAGATATCAAGAAAAATTTATTCTGCTCGTAAACTTCTCGTCCGCATCCCGTGAAATGCAAACACAGGCGTCGCATTCTCGTTTTCATTAAACAAATTGGGCGACAAGAATTTAAATTATGTGAACCAATCAACTAAAAGGCCAAATTGCATGTTAAAAGTTGCAGCTATCAATTTAACTCAAGGTGTCCTCTTGGTTCCAAGAAGTTATTGCTCTGGGGTCGAGGAATTATGTTTCCCCATGATAGAATTCCAGGTGAAAATTGGGAAATGAAAGTTTTATTCACCTGCTGCGACTGAGGCCCACCGGTAGCATTTGACGACCTTTGCGGCGGAGAGACCAAGTTCGCATAATTAGCAGAAGAGAAGAGGCTCGAATGTAATAGACCCTAATTATAGGAAAGAATCAAATGAAAGCAAATTAGCAACGCATTTGCAAGTTCATATGCAGCAGGTAGCGCATTTATTCCTGAAAGCAGCAATGAGACCTTTGATTTTACCTGATTTTGTAAGTAGAACTGTGACTGGGGTGGCAGTTGTCCAGGATTTCCACCTCCAGCAGCTTGATACATGACTAATTGTTGTAATGTTTGTTGTAAACTCTGTTGCAACTGCTGCTGCTGAAGTGCCTGTAAAACAAGAAATCTCACGTTACCCCATGACATTCTACTGTCGCCATCATTTTGGCGCTCTTGTTTGAATCGGACAGCCATTCTTTAAGTTTAAAAATTATTTTTAGCATCTTTTCAGCCTAATATACCTGTAGTTCCGGATTTCCACCTGGCGTTGCAAGATGATTCTGAAGGAGATACAATTGTTGCAAATTTGACGCCGGAAGACTCATCAGCTGCAACAATTAAACACAACAATCGTTAGACAAGTGGTTCTGTACTTGGTTTTAGAAACTCTGCTCCTACTGTTAAACTATTCACAGCCCTATGCTAACTGAGAGTCATTTCCATCGCATCGATGGAAATTGTCAATGGCCTTCACAAGCAAGGGAAGAAAATTGGGATTATGCAAAAATTTATGATTATTTTCTGCAAAAGAAGGATTTCATAGAGGAATCGTCTCGTTGCAAAGCGACCAACAACCGTTTTCTTTCTCGTTAATCCTGTGAGGAATGTTGTCGCCTGGCTTCATAGCCAACTCAATTCAAACTTAGTGTGCATTTATGCAAATTGAACTTTTTTTTAAATATAGCCAATAGTGGACTTCATACAGAAGATTTTTTTTGTAGTTTTGAATTGAATTGGAATTCTTTGCTTTACCTGTGCGGCCAGAGCAGCTTGAACGGACGCTTGCGATGGTAATCCAGGTGACCCAATGTGTCCGTGACCATTCGACTTGTCATTCCCATTTTTATTTGGCAGGTGAACATGTGCTGGATTATTATTGGAATGTGCCGATATTCGATCGTTCGAAGTGACCAGATTGAGAGCTCCCACTTTGTCAGAATCCATTGAGTCACCATCGTCACATATTTCACTGCCTGACCTCTCGTCTTCGCTGAGATCACCGTTGAGCCCATTGTCTGTGAATAAGGAACCAATATATGAGACTTTGTGCATTCATTTCATTTTGGACCAATATTTTGTATTTGGTTTCAGAGAAAGGTCACTACTGAAGTATGGAGAAAGTAAAACCCCACCACACCCCCAATTCTTGTTGTAGCTCTTTAATATTCCGCCTACATTTTAGAATACTGCCAGTTTAGCCATTAGTATTCCAAGGACAGTTTGGACCGGTCACTTCTGGACTAACGCGTCCGCTCTTGCCCGGTTTATGCAAGATGCATGTAAAATACATCGATTAAAATACATTTTTCCTTGAAGTGAAGTTAGCCTTTACGTGTCCAGACTTTGGAATTGGAAAGTTTCCTACGTGGAATAGGAAAGGGAAAACGTCCACCCTATAAGATTAACATTTACATTATATTCTAAGTACTTCGATTCATCTTTCCCTTGGACAAGTGGGCTGCTATGAAGTCCGTCTCGATGTGATCTCGACCAAAAAACTACTTTACTTTTACTCAATCGGAAAAGGAGAAAATGAGAAATCTGGAAATAGGAATGGATTAACCCCTTGCCACCGCCGTCTAGCCTGGAGAGAGTCAAGGACAACAGATCACACGGGAGGCTGGAGGAAATACACCTTCACTTGATGGAGAATTCGAATTCTTGTGAAGGGTTCTAACCATATGGGCTAAAATTCAATTTAATTTATATAAGGGAAAAGAAAGGTGCTATTCATTTTGTTTGGAGGAGAGAGAGAATGGAATTCCCTAGGGATAACTGGTGATTTCCCCTTTATATATATTACTACACACTTACAAACCTCCTTCATTTCTTTACAGAGTGACCAATAAAGGTTAAGAGATGAAATGGGGATTTTCTAACATTGATTTCAATAGGAGAGAAAGTGAGTGAAAATCCACAACGAGAGAAAGGCGACTTTCTCTCTTTTTTCGTTCGTTTTTCGAACCCAACTTTTGATCTTATCTCCCACAACTCCTTTCCTCAAGTCTTCTTTCGAACAAAAGAAGAATTTCCCAATCAAAACCCGCTCTCTTTCCTTTTCTAAGATCTCCATTTTCAATCGCCTTTAGAGTTGTAGTGACGACTTATTTTAACTTTCCCAGCAGTCGCGAGGCTGTGGACATAATGGAATATCAAAAGAGTTTGAGAAAAACCGCTTTTCCTTTTCTCTCGCCGTCGTCTTCATTTCATAGGCATGAGATTGGGTCCAATATATTTTATACAACTCCATTTCCGTCTTCATCCGATTAAATTCTCCCGGGGCATGGGAGAAAGTGCACTTATCAGGGCGATACTCATCTGGTGACCCTTTCCTTTTCCCACTTCACTGTCCACCATCATGATTGACCCTCAAGCCTTCATGACATTTCAGCAACAGATTTCTAATACTGTACAAACATGGAGGAAATACCTTAGGGCAAAGTGTCAACTCTACTCATCATTAAACCTTCAGCTTTTTATTTTTAATAGCAGACTGGACTTGTGTTAAGCTAAACTGCGTGTCTGTTGCCCTTATGGTTGTTTTTAAATTATGTAAATTTTCAACTATTTCGGGACAGGATCTTTCCGCAAACCGATATGTTATCTGTGAACCGATGACGCTTTCCTCCACAACTTGATTTTGATTTGGGCTGAGGGAAAGATGAACTGCCAAACAAAGAGTTAATGGCAAAAGTGGATTTAAGCTTGGCTTCCGGGCACAGCGGGAGATTTCGTATGGACAAGAAAATCGATAGCTTTTTGCCTGTAAGCTTTTGCTGTCTCTTAAATCCCATTCCGCAAACGAGGACGTGTGTAGCAGATTTCAAATAGGGAAAAATTCGAAATGAAAAATGGAGCATGGAACCAGTCAGAGTCAGTCCGGTTTAAATGAAACAAGATCAAGGAAGGAAATCTTTGTGGGATCCCAGTTTGGCAGTCATGTTCCCTCCATTTTAAATCCTAATTGGATTTAGAACAGGGGAAATTTTTTTTTGCAAAGGTGAACCCCTTGTGACACGGGGATCCCGTATGAGCTCAAAGTTTGGCAGTCATGTTCCCTCCATTTTAAATCCTAATTGGATTTAGAACAGGGGAAATTTTTTTTTGCAAAGGTGAACCCCTTGTGACACGGGGATCCCATATGAGCTCAATGTTTCAAAGAAGGTGAAATGGGCGACAGTGACAAAACGAAGGAAGAGAGTGCCGGAATACATTGGAACTTAGAGCTGATGACAATAAATCTTCCATTATATCTGCCATGACAGGTAAGACGAAGAATCAGAGTGAGATTATCAACAGAACTTTCTCCATGTCAAGTTGAAATGTGAAAGTGAAATGGATTTCACTAATACCGGCGGCACCAGAGAAAAAGCAGACGTCAAGAATCCTTCACACAAAGCCTTTTCCAGAAAAATGAAGTTTGATTTTGATGCAATTATGAATTATGACTCTCTCACTCTTGATGACGCACTTTCTTTTCTTCACTGTCCTTCCTATGATTCCTCAAGTGACAATTTTATTGGAAGAAGTCTCTAATTCTCATGAATCCAGGAATCCACTCTCCGATTCTGACATTGATAATCCATATAAGGAATGGAGCAAAAAAGTGTCAACGGCATGAGCACACTGACACTTTCTAGCGTAATCATTCAAAAGGAAAGCCTGTCTTAAAGTCCTTAATGAAAATCGTCCTGCACTTGCAAAACCTGTGCGTTGGTATTTCCAGAATCTAGCTGAATGTAAAACACGTGAGAAAGTTGGACCACTGCCTGATGTCGAATTACACTACGCAAGAGAACTCAATCGTCTTGGAGTGACGCAGTGGGGCTGGCGTGTTTCAGCTTCCAGCATGCACCAATTCCAGCATATTGAAAAGGCGGGCAAGGAGAAAGTTTGGATAAGTGGGAGGTTTGCCAGTCAAATTTCCTTTCCCTTGCCTTTCTAGGATGCAAAATTGAGGAGGACTCTGCTAGGAAAGAGGGGAACTCCCATAACTCGTGCCTCGGGAATGAGGGAAGAGAGGTCACAAGGACGTGAGAGTTTTCCTTAAATGTATAAAATATCTTTATATAGGGAAAAATATTCGTGTTTTCCCTTCAGTGAAAACAGGGTATGAGGGAAATCCTTAAACTGTTGACAGAGTTTTTACTAGAGGGAAACTGCTTCTGATGCACGCCAGAATCCCGGAATAAATTCAGCTGCCCGCTCTCCATGCGTATGCACGAAAATCCTTCAAGCTTCATAAAAATCCGGGGTCCTTCCAATCGTCTTTATCTCTGTCGTCTCCAAAATTCCCACTACCACCAGCTCAATCCAAGGATTCCCTCAACCCCTTCATCCTTATCATCTACTGACAATCCCTAGAGCTTATTACACATTACTTTATTATCCAGGACATCATTTATCAACTGGAGCTCCTCTCGTTTGGTAAACAAGGGTCCCTTAATCTGGAATGAGTCAATCATTTACCAGAATGAAGAACTTTCATTTCCATCATGGAAGCATCCCGAATCAATCGGATATTTATTTTGGAGTGGGCGCAAGGAAAGACAATTGCCATTCGTTAGACTGATCAAAAATTTAATTAAAGTCCAAAAAGGAGGGGAGGAGAATCGACGCGTAGGCCAAAATAAAAGGAGGGGAATGAAATGCAAGTTAATTAGCAAAGGGCGACGATTCGGAGTTGTAGACGGAAAGAGAAAGTTCTACATCTTCACTTTCACTGAGAAAATTACACCGAGAGAAAGACGTAAAAGGGGATTCGGTGGCGGTGGATATTGGAACGTTGAAAGCTTTCAGCATACAAGGAAATACTAGACGGAGTAGCCAAGCCAGGAGCTCTACTTAATGTAGTCAACAGCAGCATCAACGGCCAGTCCAAATGGTCATTTCCCTCTCCTTAATGGAGAAAAGGCGAAAAGAAAGGAGGCTTTTCTCTGGATTCGGAAGCTCATGAGAACCGCATTCTGCATGTCTCATCGAAATACGACCGTGTATGTCGTAGTAAGCAATATTTGCATCATTTCATAATCACTGAAAGCTCCAGAAATCCCGCTTTTCATTGTCCAATTCAATTACGATAAAGAAATAATTTCTAGAAAAGCAGAGTCTGATGTCACTCGTTAACGTTTGACTGCAAGCACTTTACGTTTTTCTTGTTTCCGTTCAACATGTCTGTTTGGCATTTAGGATAAAACGCACCCAAAACAGGAATCGATCAATATATTTTCCCTGGACACAAGAGACTTAATGGCTATAATCATAGCTCTTCAACATAGGGAGAAAGCATCCCAGTGTTCCCATTTCAGTTGTGCCTTTCTCTATTACCGCATCTCCCATTGGCACTTCCTATATTTCCCCCTGAAAAAGTGCATAGCACTGGTCATCTAATTCTGTATGCATGCACGATCCCTGTGTATACGAATATCGCTGAAGGATATGTGGATTGAATATATTTCTCGTAACTGCTCAATTTCCATGCCAGTAATCGAAAGGAATTTCCCCATTTGATCCTTTTAAAGCCTTATTTGCTTCCTTATGTTTGACTATTCAATTGAAGACGGACTTTGAATTTGAGTGACGTTATTATTCTGCGGCTGTGTGCCTGTTACTGTCGAGTCAGCAAACTGGGCGGAGCATTTCGAATTGCATTGATGGATTCCTATATTTCGAATTTGAAGAAAAATTGGATTTTAAAGAAATCCGTCTAGTCATCACTGCAATATTAATAACACACTAATAGCTCTAGTCGATAGAAGTGGAAATGAAACTGCTAAGATTCCTTTTTTAAACTTATTTTCTATTCACATTTTCAATTTATATTGGACACCTGCATAAGTTCCCTTCAAAAACTTTTCATTCTCCTTTTTTTCCACCTTGTCATGTTGGAATCTTTATTTTTCTAGAGTAAAATTTTTCCCTTACGCCTTATTCAAGATTCAAGACGTAATCATGATCCGTCTCGAATCACATGTGTCCCTGGATACCCTTTTTCTCCCGTAGAAAATATAAGTCCGGATCCCACGTTGATAAATAAATAGATGGACTTATTCTCCACCGCCGCATCATGATGGACAATTGAACAGGTACACGGGAAAGGTACGCACCAACTGCATTTCCTTTGATTTCTAATTCTATACTTAAATCCTCCCTTTTTAGAAATCAATCCTCAGGATTTTCCAATTCCAGGATAAATATTTTAAATGAGCATTTCATCCTGATACTTTTTAAGCCATTCAGTCCTTCATCCTTATACTTGTGGGAAATCACGGCCAAGGGACATTGGTTTCATGCCTGAAAAAGTTCACTTTATTTTCTTCAACTGATGCACACTCGAAAACTAAAATTTACTACATGTGGAGAAGAAAATTAATTGCTCCTTTCAACTCGTCGTCATTCATAAATTCAGGTGAAATTCAATTTGAAAATTAAAACATGTACACATACACACGTGTGAGCTTTCAATATTAACCATATTATAATTTATGGATATTATTTACGGGTCAAGTCCATTTTTATTTTGTGCATACAGCGCCTCTAGTAATCACAAACACAAGAAAAATATAATAATGCAATTAAAATTATGCAATTTTTACACAAGATGAAAGGTAGCTACTTTTTGTAATTTTTAATCTTACGAAATATGATCATTAAGGGTAATGCTAACAACACGTCCATGGACGCTTGTAACCCGGCACGTAAACTTTGAAAATTATGTGAAAAGACTTCAAAAGACGAAGACCATTAAGGATAAAAAACCAAGTCAGAGACCTCATCACTCATCCATCATTTGGAAAAAGTTTTTGTCCGACTGTCCTTTGAAAGAGCAACAACACTTGAATAATAGGAAATAAATATGGAAGCCGCGAGTTGTGCGCGCATTATGTGATTTTATTCCAACAGAGTCCGAATAATAAATGTGATGTGATGCTAATGCATTATAGAAAAAACGAATCAAAAGAGACACATGCGGAGCCTATTTTAAAATTTGAAACGACTCCTTTTTGCTGCTATGTGAGCATTAAATTAGGCAAGGGACCGGTTGGTTGGAGATGCAAGATGTGTGTACTTAACTATAGTCCGAACAAATGGAAAAGGCATAAAAAATGCAGAAATATGATAAATAGTTTTAAACCTGATGCCTTCCACGAGGAGGGAAGGGGTTGACAAAATAACAAAATAATTTTTTGTAGTGTACGCACATATTTACAGTTGACTGGTAACCCGGGTTTTAAAAAAAAGCATCGGAAGACTACAAGGGGTGAACATAAAAAATATTAAGGGAGACGGTGATGATGATTAGGATGATGACGCTGATCTGGGATGGTGATCTTTGTCCTTCAGCGTACGCGCTGAGTACGAGGTACACATAGCGTCAAGGTGAGGTACGCGCTGCCACCGGTACAACCGCGACCAATACAATAATCTCCAGAGCTATCCTTTCTAAACCCTTCATTTTAATTTTATATGCTGAGCAAATATTCCTTTCAATGGAAGCGGAGAGGGGGACACTTCAAGGAGCTTCTCAAATTTCTTAAACCACGCGCGACCCTTAAGATGTCTGCGCTTATGCCACATTCATTCGTAGTCTTTGACGCCAAGGACACGCAATAAATATATGAACGTAGTAGTTTCTGAAACATTGAGTTTTTGACTGCCAAAATTAGGTCTGCGTTTTGATAAACTATTTAAAATGGCCGTTTGCGTGAGTGCGAGTTTTGACATTTTCCAAATTGACTAATAGCTTATTTCCCTATTACTTTTTTGTGCAAGGTTGCCTGAATATGAAAGGGAAAGGTAACCCTTAAGAGCTTTTAAGACCCCTTTCTTGATTTGGTTACGAATGAAAAATTGAAATAAAAAAAAAATCAGAATCCTTCTTGAACCATCCGTCGACCCCAACCCCTTTCTCCATTTTTTGGATCGAGTGTCTAAAGCTTATTACGGGATTGGAGATATGCGTGATGCAAGCTCACTGCACAACCGACGCCTAGCTGCTGAGGAATAAATTTAAATCTCTGAATAATAGACACCACAAGTATCCCATATAAAGGGTTAT
>VNWY01001551.1:0-13975 GCA_009869845.1 Pseudachorutes palmiensis
CTGGATTCATTTTAATTACCAAATGTTTTGTAGGACATGAATGAGCCCAGTAACTTCTGGGATGGAACAGAGGAGGGGAAGTGCACCGAATCATCTTTGGATTCACCCCCTTACTTGCCCCACGTGGAAGGAGGGAAGTTATACTACAAAACGATTTGTCCATCTGCATTGCAATACGGAGGAAGTCATTACAATCTCCACAATCTATACGGGGCAATGGAAACTAAAATAACCTCAATGTAGTTTACATTCTAATGTATCCATTGCATATAATTAATTATATTTTGAAACAGGGCGTTGGGTGACATTCGGTCTGAGCGTCAGTTCATAATTTCCCGCTCCACTTTCCCTGGACAAGGTCACTTGGGAGGTCACTGGACTGGCGATGTTGTTTCTAGTTGGGAACACATGCGCAAATCAATTCCACAAATTATAAACTTTGGACTCTATGGAATACGTAAGGGAACACAGGCGACAGAAGATGAAGACAATTTGTGTATTTTTGATTGTTTATTTTTAGCAATGGTTGGTGCTGATATTTGTGGATTCAACGGGAACACTACGGTGGAATTATGCAAGAGATGGGTAACAACACCGCCATGGTTCTCTATTGAAGTTAATTAAATTAAAGTTGATTTGTAGCATCAATTGGGAGCATTCTACCCATTCTCTCGGAATCACAACACAGACGATGGAATTGTAAGGAAATATAACAACGCTAAAAATCAGTAAACATGCGTTTTTATTGTTCATTTTGCAGCCCCAGGACCCAGCTTCCTTGGGATTGGAAGTTGTCGAAGCAGCCAGGGAAACACTGCGCCTGCGCTACAGCCTCCTCCCTTACATCTACACCCAATTCTTTCTCGCACACTTGACTGGAGAACCCGTTGCGAGGGCTCTCTTCTATGAGTAAAAACAATCCACCTTTATTTAGTCCGTGAGGAGTGATGATACTTATACTGTTGTTTCAGATTCCCTGATGACCAGGCGACTTATGCTTTGGAGCGGACCTTTTTATTGGGTCCTTCTGTATTGGTTGTTCCTGTGCTTGAAGAAGGTGCGAAGGATGATGTGTCGACTTACTTGCCCAAGGGCTGGTGGTACCCTCACTACTCTCCAGAAACCATAATCGACTCACTCGGAGAGATGAAGAAGATAAGAATCCCGGAAGAACAACACGCCATTCCAGTGTTGTACAGACATGGCTCAATCGTTGTTAGGCAAGGGGCGGGAACAAACACCAGAGAGAGGTAACAACTTCTTATTTCCATAATCTCCTCGTCCTCTGTTTCTAAGCAAAGAATTATATGTTCACTCCAAAGTTCATTTCTTGATTCTTTTATTTTTTTCAGTCGAAAGGAGCCGTTTAGCCTCCACGTGTACTTGGATTCTTCTTTGGATTCTTCTGGTTCTGCTGAAGGTGCATTATTCTGGGATGATGGAATCACTCCAAGTAAACAACAATTTGGCTATTCCCGTAATTGCAGTTCACAAATTATGATTGTATTCAGCCCCTGACGTGGTTGGAGGTTACAATGAGTACCACTTGAGTGTGTCACGGAGGAAGTTGATGGTGGAGAGACTGAAGAGTGGCTACACAGGATCCGCTCTTCTCCTTTCCCAAGTGGAAGTTCGTGGGGTGCTCAGTTCAGTCTCCTCTGTCCTCATCAACAATGTCAACTGGAAGGAATTCAATCTGAACACAACAGTAAGGAATACAAATAATAATGTTTTAAACAGCTTCACATTCTCGTTTTTCAGACACGAACATTGACTGTGGACACTTCAAAGGCCAAAGTGGACTTTACAGAAGGACTCACTCTCGTCTGGAACCTTTGAAGGACCCTAGAAGAACCACTTGACAGCTACACTGGTGCTGAATCTCTTTCTCTTGCCTTGCATGGAGTCCATTGACTACACTCAGAATGCCTTAAGCCTTGCCTTTGCATTTCATAATATTTATTACATCCTAGTGAGTAGTTTAAGCGTAGTTTATTTTTCCACAAGAGAAATAGGGGTATGTTTGAGCACCTGAAAATGAAAATTATTTCACAGGGTGGGAATCACATTTGATTGGTATCGATAATAGAGCGACGACTGACGTGATTGTGATGGATAAAAGTGAAGAAAGTAACAAGTAACATATAAAACAAACTTTTGAGCAGTTTAAATGTTGGGGAGTTATCACATCTCGTTTTAAAATGGATTTCACACTTCCACTGCTCCGCCTGCAGTGATGCTCATGGTCTTTAGTACGTCTGGGTAGCTGAGACTGAGGTTGAGGTGTTGACTGGAATTATCCCTCGTAGGAAGGAAGACTGGTGAGTGGGAGTATTTAGAAGGGCCTCCTCTAGCTCTTGTTTCATCAGTCAGAGTGAAGAGCGCAGACTCACTTGTGTACTCTGCCTTGCCACCGAGGTCGAATGAATACCTCCTCCTCCTGGACAGAAGCGGAGTCTCTTCATCCATCACTCGGACACTCACTTGCCCCACTTCGTTCTCTGCATGGAGTGAATGGGTCGAGGAAGAGGAGGAGAGAGCTGCCTCACTTTCGCTGATTCCAGAGTCACTTGTTTCTCTACTCGTCTTATCCCCACGGTCACGGGGGATCCGGACTGAGAAGAGAGGAAGGGAGTAGAAACCAAGGAAGTACACCAACACCAAAAGACCCTGCAACCAATGTTCATTTATAGTAAATGCCCAATAATAGTGCAATTAGTTTTTCTATTTAATTTCTTACGAGTGAGAAGCACATGGCACTCATGACGGTGGCGCAGATCGGGAACCCAAAGTGGTCGGTCAGAGACGCTCCAAGGGTAGGGCCAATCACTTCACTATAAATTCAGATAAAAAATCAACATTCCTTCCACCATTCTTATAACATTGGTCATAAGTTTTTATTGTTTACCCGAGTGAGTACATGGAAGACCAGAGACCTGCAATGAGTCCATAAAGTGCCACATTGTCCTCATAACCACCATCACTACAATCAAAAACAGCATTTAAAATAAGAATAAATTAGAATTGATCCTAAAATTAGGATTAGAGTGACTTACATGGCAAAGTCAAGCATGGACTCAAATGTGGGGAGGAGTGCCATTGAAATGGCCAACCCAAGGATGATCAAGGCAACGATATTCAGGGGGATCGAACTGAAAAAAGAGCACAAGTCAATGAATACTTATAAAAATTGGATTTTCGAAAACATTTGGAATATGATGAGAGAGAGATGTTGTTAATTTGTTTACTTTGGTAGTGGGATGAGTGGTGATGGTCCAAGTAGGAGGAGTCCGACTGAGGAGAGAAGAAGTCCCACTACCATGAGTATCCATGTCTCCGTGATTACATCTGCAATGTATCCCCACATTGGACTGGAAAGGCCGTACAGGGCAGAACACAGCAGGAAGAATAAACCCAACTGCTTGGCTGACAAATTGAACTGCAAAGAATACCAGAATGAACACACCATTGACCACAGAACTTGTGCTTACTTCACTTAGATGTGTGGATAGTGTAGGGTCTAGGAATCCCCATGCGTTGGAGACTACGACCACGACGAGAGCGATGATCCCGATTGGTTTGATTCTGAATAGTTTCCACATGCTCTCCCCATCAGAGTCATCACCAGTGCATTCACTCCCAGGCAATAGGAACCAATTAAGAGGCAATGTACTTAGCATCACTCCGCCCAGTAAGTAGAAAGGAAGTCCGTATCCACCCCACTAAACAAATCAACAGTCAGTGAGTACACAGCTTGAGCAGAGTTTCTGCTTGTTGTTTACGTCGTAGAGGACTCCGCCAATGGCTGGTCCCACGCTGAGTCCTAGTCCAACAAAAGTCTCCAGAATCCCTAGAACTGCCCCAATATTCTCAGGAAAGAGTTGTGCAATGTAAGTGTATGAAGCAGTGGAAAAAGCAGCTGCTCCAATCGCCTCGAAGAAACGAACGATGAAACAGAATGCGGTAAACACCGAAGAATCCTCAATCTTGTCCAATACTCTGTAAATATGGAATAATAATGTATAAGATTAGTTTAAATTAGACAATGATTGATATGTTAAGTTACCCGAATAGAATGTTCGCTACTCCGCCCATGAGCACGCCCACGAGAAGAAGAAATTTTGGACCAACTTTAGACACCATCATTCCCATCAGTGGAGATGCTGAAATCACAAATTATTGTTACACAGTTAGTGAAGTTGTTTAACTTGGGTTGATTATTGTTGTAACCTATGAATACGACGAGTGCGTATACTGAGAATATGAATCCGGAAACAGTCGTGGAGACTCCCTTGTCCGCTGCCTTCTGAGGGAAGAAAGGGGCCAGGATGCTCATGGAACAGAAACTGGTAAAGTCAACCAGAGCCAGTGAGGCTAGGACCAGTTTCTGTGTGGAACTGAACGAAGGGACACTTTTCAGGTGGAACGAAGGATGGTGGTCACGGATTAACCGGTCACGAATCTCCTCCACATCCTCTTCACTCACCAACACCGGGAAGTCAGACTCTGATTTGGTACGCAGGATTGGCCTATAATAAAATACAAATTATTACAATTAATTACATGACCTCAACCTCTATCCTAACTGTGGAATGTTAGAACTACGGTGTCAATCATTCCATTCCATTTACTCGTGTTGCCATTCGTTACTCTTTATCTTTTACCTTCTCCTGATCCTTGATATTTCTTTGAATTTGGAAGGAAATGGTCCCCCTGCGGCAGTGTGTTGTCGTATTTGAACAAGCAGTGGTTCATGGAGGTTCTCGATGAGAGCTGTATTGTAAGCTGCCCTGTCAGTGGGAGTGGATCCAGTGACCATTGACCCATACCCACGGTATGACCTTGTCCTCGTCCTCTTCATCCCACGGTTGGCACTCATCGCTGTTCCTCACTGTACAACTGAGTCTGAATTCTTCCGACTACTTGACTGGCAGGTTCTCCTCAGCTCGCTGCTTCTTCTGCTTTTGGAGTAGAGGTGTGGGGCTGGGGAGTCTGCTTCTGCTGTTGACCTTTGTCCCACCATCAGGATCCTCTTCCGCCGATGAGTCAATGAATAGGCTTCTGACGACGCTGCAATTAATTATTCTTGTGCTGATTCTGGAAGGCAGGAAAGCGATGCCACTTTGGTTCTAAATCTCCTCCGCCCGTGGCCCGTGGTAGTGTTGAATTGATTATCTAAAAAAAGAAAGAGGGGGTGATTAATTGAGAACTGACTAGTTGTGTTGTATTTATCTTATCAATTGAAGTGGTAGAGAGAACGCATTTGTAACCTGATAGGGTATTGTGGATTCTTTCAGTTTCAGTTTACATTAGAGTTCACTCTGCCAGTGCTTTAGTTTATGTAAATCCGGCTTAAGTGGATTGAATATCTCACCTCTGACACCTCCCCCTGTGTTACCTTCTGACTTCAAAGATGACTAATGCAGCTGGATTAATTAATTAAGTTGATGACTAGAGAGTAGCAGTTGTTTAGCAAGTATCGTGCCGGGAATAGCCGTGTTGAAGGTAGCGCCTTATGGCCAAAGCCCATAAGCAAATGTCCACTTTCCTTGTCAATTAGTGACTGAATGACCTTGGAAGTTGAACTGTGATTACAGACTTGGGTCAGGTCTGGTCTGGACCAAGGACAGAGTCATGACACACGATTAAATCAACCAAAGAAAGACATGAATAAAGTACATGCAAATTGGAGAATGGCCTCACACAAACTAAATGTTATTAAAACTTAATGTTAAATGTGTTAAATATGTTAATCTCCAGATGGAAAGTACCTTTTATCCGTGTAGAGTAATTGATTGATGAGAATCAAAGGGTATTTAATTCCGTATTCCTAATTAAATTGTATTTGTTATTGTTCCAAGATTTCCACTGGAAAGTGCATAATGTACACGCCCCTTTACTTTCTCCACTTTCACCCATACAAATCAATTTACCTTTGCCAATTGCTTTGATTCGTGAGCTTGTTACTGAGACTAATTGGTGTTGTGTTGATTGTTTTTATATGAATGACTTAAGTTGGAAAAGTACTGCTGGATGAATGACCATCCAATTCCAGTTAATCTCCGGTTTGGACTGGGATTGGATTGGAACAAACAGAATCAAAGACAGCAAAAACTAATAAAATTATACCACAATGGACTAGATTTTAGCAATTGACTTGCAAATAAAACTTTCCTCACTGTGCCTTACGGCAATTCAGGGATCTACCAGCGTTCTACCTGCAACATCACTCTCTCGACCTCCGATTCAGGTCAGGGAAAGAACCCTATGAAGGAGAGTTAATGCAGGGAAATACGGAGGCGTGTCCACTTTCTTTCGTTCTCATAGTGGAATCATTTTAATTTTATTTCATTAGCTAGCATTTCTGATAATTAAACGAAAACTGTGTATCTTTCATTAATTGATTGATTAGAACTTGTGAAAGAGAGGTACAGAGTTGACTTCTTCGTTTCCCAAACATCCATCCCTGTTCACATCCCGCTTATCAAATTGTGCTTGGAAGTTTTCCTTTGTGTGATCCCCTTCGTGCATAAACTCTTGAAGCACTTTGACCTCCTTCGCTGTGACACAGCCATTCCTATCCACGTCCAACTCCTTCAAGATCTCCCGCATTAGCCGCATCTCCTCTGCCTGCAGTGCCCGCACTTCTCCATCTTCCTCAGCTCCTCCTTCTTTCCCACCAGCATCCACTTCAACCGCCAAGACGCAGAGAAATAGCAAAGCAACTGCAGACCCGGCTGTTGACATCCTTAGGAAACTTGTTTCCGATTCAATATCAGTGTAATAGCTAAGAATGGTGGACAACTAACAGCGTATGTTGTACACAAATGTAAGGTTATTACTACGAATAGAGAAATCGAACGTCTGGGTGAACAATGGGTGCTTACATCTGAAGATTATTGCAATTGCAGTAATCCTTAACCAAGCCCTTTCTGACTTTCTTTCTGCAGTTAAGAACAGGAGGTCTCTCACAATCTTACAATAGACTCATAAAACTTTCGATTACCCTTGGAATTAGGTGATTAAAGTCTACTTTCTGGTAAAACTGAACTGAAGTAACAGCGCTACACAGCGGCAACAATAAAACACGGTGGCACGACTCTAGCTTAAAAGATCTTAGATATATATTATTAATATAGTTACACAATATAATAATAAATATGTATAATATAATAAGAGCTGATGATATAACTAACATAAAGCTGAGAACTGCTTACTTTTGCAATTACAAAACTACTCATGATTCAAAATAAAGTTGTGTACGACAATTTAAAAAAAAAACAGGTCGTTTGATGGAGTGTCTGTCTGTCTCTCTGCCCTGTCGTCAACTTTTGAACGGCTAGCTTTTTTTAAATTCTGGTTTCTCTAATGGGTTCTTGGAGTCCCAACTCACTTCAAGTTCGAAAAGAGTGAACTCTAACACGCCGTGAAAATATTTTTCTAAAAAAAATTAGCGCTTCATGCAATTTCTACTTCCATTAAGGGTTGGCTTATAGCCAATGCTTATTGGCTTACCCATTCTATTCCTGCACTGTAAGTTATCTTATATAACGAAATCACTTCCTTTTGCATTCTGCAACTTTCAACAACTAAAGTAAATGGGGTACTTTGGAAAGGGGTACCCTTTGCTATAATCCAACCGGTACACTGCTATTAAATGGCTAATAAGTGTTGTATAGAATCTGATACTTATGATACTGATACTAGGATCTTTTATGTCCTCAACCGATATAGTAAAACCGTTCAGAAATGTTAGACTTTTCCCGTGTAAAATTGTGAACCATAATTTCCAATGACCTCTAGCGCAGTCCGAAATTTATAGAACGGAAATGGGGAACCAGTGCAATCTTCACATTAGCAGCTTTATTATCCACCGACTTTAAGAGGTGATTCTGAATCAATTACTTTCTCCCTGTTGCAGTAGTTAACTACCTCAATTTCCCAGCCTCACCTTACATATTCTTTTTCAGAAAAAACGAACTTTCTGGATAGAACTAGTTGGAGATAACAGATCTGCGAAACTCCAGACTTTGTGTTTGCTGAAATGATGAGGGTCTCAACCAAACCTCATACTTCTATTAACCTTTAGCCACAGTATTCTCCTTGGCTTAACTTTCATGTCTTATTTGCTGAGTGTGGAGGGTCAATTCAGGATCGCAGTAGAATAGCTCGACTAAATTTAGACTTACTAGATTTCTTGAGACTTGAAAGATTCTAAAGCTCCTACGAATGCATTTCTTTACAGGATTCAGAAACCTCTTTACTAGTCACGTGTGCCGTACACGGCTTGAGAATTCATAAATCCACTTATAACTAACTTGTTTAGGTTGAGGATCAGGCGAATCTCATGCACTAACCAAGCTCCCCCCCTAGGTCCTTCTACCTGCACTACTCTGAATTCCCTGAATACTGCAGGGATAACCCGGTAACTAAGCAGATTAATGTGAAACGAAGGGATCGTCAGTCATCCAGTCAGTCAGTCAGTTGTGGTGCAGTGGCTAAGCACCGGTCTACGGCCGATATTGGGTGGGTTCAAATCCACACGATAAAGAACCAATAACTTTTCCATGAACTGGCTGACTAGGGGATCACTAGCCAAGGTTCCCGGCGAGAGGGTATTGTACCCTGGTCAGTTGACACAGGTTGGGGTCACAGTAGCTGCTTGCAGCCACTACCGTAAAATGTGCAACAGCCTCTATCTTCTCGTTCTCCTTCCCTATCCTTCTCCTTAACCTCCTGGCATAACGACCTCACGACTGCAACGTATTCTCCTTTCTCTCCGTCACTGTCCTGTTGGGCGCGGCCTAAAAAGCCAAACAGTTCCGGGTGGCAGTGATAGATAGGGGGACTGGAGGGTAATAACGGTGCAGGAGGGCGCCATGGTTGTAATAATAATAATAAAAAAAGGATCGAGAACATACGTATACACCAAATTCCGCATTTCCATAAATCCAACGGCAGCCCGTCTTAATTGTTTTACATTTACGGCATTAAGCCCAAGAGTTTTTTTTTGTGAAGGTGAAGGGGCAACGAGCCAACCAGATTGAGTAAAGTTGACAAGGGGTGGAGGAGTCTGCAGATAGCTACCCTCTCTCCAGACTTGCATGCAGACCTCGCATCAAAAATCGGACTTTGTAATTCAACCCCAATACTTCGCGAATGCTAATCAAATTTCGCTATATTTAAATTTTATATCTTTTAAGGAATAACCGTAAAGCGGGTAAATTATTCCCCAACCTCTTCCGCAACCGCTAATATATTTTATAAGATTTTTTTTAACACCTCAAAACTTGGTTTAGAAACGTTCTAAACAAAAATGTGTCTAAATTTTGAATTGTGTAGCTGTGTATTGCTAGTTACTAAAAAGTTATCTTGGATGGTGCCCGACCCCAAACATTCGAAAAATGTCTTAGTTTAAACAAATTTTGGTATTAATAAGCAAAAATTACGAACGTCACTGATAACTTTCGAGTTCCTCCTCTAACAACCGGACAGAGGTTAAGGGCATGAACACGAACCTAATAACCTAATAAATGACCTTCGCCGAGCTGAAGATTCTCATGGGAATTAATTTATCCTGATTAATTGTTTTGTAATAAACATCTTTCAAGGTCGTATATTCAACCCAAGGGGTCTTCTTCTGGTGCCCTAAGCGTGAGGAGCTGTTTTGGGGGCTCCGAAGTTACAATAAGCGAACAATAGCGTCAGACATTTATACGAATTATTTATGCAAAAATTTATAATTGCTTGGAGAGGTGCAGAAACTCCTAGAAAAATTTAAGCTAAAAATCGATATGGTTTTTCCAAAACCAAGGCAACTCCCTGAAAAGTTGAAATAAATTTATGCTTATGCCCATAACCTTTGTCCGTATGATAATAATTTGCTCCAGAACTCATTCCGGGTTATTGCTAGCGATCAATATTGTATGCATTTTGCGCTGACTCCTATCAAGGATTCTGATCAGTCAAACGATCTGAGTAAGATAGAATTGCTTTTTACAGAGCACCTTACCGATACAGGGCGTTTTGGCAAACATTGAAGGCATGGTAAAACCCGAAATTATATTAAAAAATATGTAGTTTTCAAAAAATAGTAATGCTTAGTATGCGGTTTAGCAGCACGCGAAGCACACATTGCGCAAAAAAGTAAAACTCGACGCAAAAATTGCAATTTTAAGAATTACAAAACTCAACCTGTAGCTAAATTGTGAAGAGTGAAGTGAAAATAATAAGTACGTGAACTCCTAAACAAACAGAAGGATTGAAGTTTGCGGTTGAGAAAAGGTGTTCCATTGTGTGAAACCGGTGTGTGCTTAGTTCTGTGTGCTTAGAATTAGTTCTGGTGCTCCAGTTCTACCAAATCTTTAATTGGCACATCGGTCTGATTTGAACCGCAAAGTAATTTTACATGTTAGAATTACTGACCTCATTGAATTAACTTATTTGCGCAGCTTTGACCCAAAATATGAAGAGTTGGGTGGCTGGGCTACATGGGTATAAAATTGTGGAATTACAGTAGAGTCATGCAGAAGTAAACTGATCGCACCAAAGGAACCCCCTGCTAGAAATGGCGTGGAAGCTATTAATTACCTATTTCATGCTGACTAATCGGTTGTTGGCAGAGGCTCAATTCAGGATCGACGTAGATGACGTAAACTAATTTAGAAAAGAGACCAATTCAATGTAGAATATTGTATTTATTTTTGACAGTCTGCAGTCGCAAGAATGCCGTACAATATTACGGCAGACCATGAACGTAAGACTTCAGCAATCCTGAATTGGAGTTTAATTTCATGCTCTATTTTTAGGTTGGTTCTTTGGGAACAAGCCATTCAATAACAACAACAACAATCAAGCAGCTTGTCCTGCCTGCCCCACTTGCACTGTATGCCCAACCTCCTGCGCATCAACTGGCAACTGCTGCAGAGCACAGTGTGCTGCCGTTGCGGGTCCCGCACCGGATCGTTGTGCCGCTGTTGCAGTTCCTCCTGTTGCTGCTATTGTCCTTGGCACGGCGTGTGTTGGAACAGCGGGTGCTACAGTTTGCAGATATATGAACCATCCAAGTTGTCCTGAGTGTAATAATTTTACATGCACTGTTAATACTGCATGCGATGGTACCACCGCAAATACTCGGTTTTGTCCAATAAACTTCTGAATAAAATCTCAACTCAGTAATGTGGAGCCTAAAGTTGCTCACATGTATGTATAATTAAGCTTTAATAGTAAATCGGAGATGTACTCATTGTCCATTGTCCTGTCTGTCCGTCCGTCCGGCTGTGCGCGCTTTTACTCTCAAATGCGTTGAGTTACCTCGATCGGGTTTTCATGAAACTATAGTCTCAAGGGTCAGATCGAGTTCTGAGATTACCCAAAGCGACCAACTCATATTGGGTCAGAATAACGTTTTTCTGAACATAAAAACGCCCCATGCACTTTGTACATGGGACGCTCAAGCGTGTCTGCTTACATTTGGGTCGAGACACGTGAGTCAAACACAACTGTCAATAACTTTTTATTAAAAAAGTTTCTCTTTATTTTAATTATTAAATTATAATATTTATATTATTGAGTTAAACTATATTAATTATTCAAATTAATTTTTGTTTCAATTTTCAACAAGTTTAGGGGACTGGGGACTGGGACCAAAGACTGGGAAAACTAAGTTGTTCGTAATTGAAAGGTCTCGCGGAATAACAACTTATATGCGTTTGCCTCATGATTGCACAAGGATTTGGTTCACATCCAGTTGCAATCCCAGCTCTTTAGTTCATTACTTCAGGCAAGAAGTTTCCCTGGCCCTGTTTGAATTTCTTTTCGAACTTTTTAGATGTTCCGTAGAAGTCCATAGGTACAATGTACTTGGGTTTGATGAGTTCTGCCTCAACCTTTGCCTTTTTCCGATTTCTCGCTGTGATGAATACCTCAAAGCCTAGTGAGACAAACGCAATCCCTAGTCCAATTATCGTTGCAATGAAAACACCACCAAGACTCTCCAAAGGAATTCCGTCTCCCTCGCCTTCCCCTGCAGCTTGACATTGGGGTGACCAGTACCTGGTGGAGAGGGTTTCGAAGAAGCGTTCTGTTTGCAGTTCCAGAATTGCCATGGAAATGTTGTCCTGCAGTGGGTTCCCTTGAGCCACTGCGATTGCGTAAGGACTCTCTGCAAAAGGCTCTCCAATGAGGGTGAGATTGCAGTTCCTGAACACTTCGTATTTCGTCTGTGCTGCGTCGTGGATGAACGCGTAGTAACCATCTCCAGCTGCCTGCAAGAAAAATACCCGCTTTTAAGCTCTTTTATACCTTTCCATTTGCTGTTATTAATACTTTTGCTAATCCCTCTTGGTAGTCTTTGACATATCCACTTTTCTCAATGACAGAATTGATGTGGATGTACATTTCCCTGATTGGATATTCCCATACAATGTACTGCTTGTCAGAAGACGGGGCACTCAACGTCAAGTTACGCCACATTCTACATTTCGAACAAGAAATTACTTAGTAGGACAGTGCCCTCTACGGGTAAACTTTTCTTTCACTCACTGGTACAAGAGTTCTTCTGCATTGGCCATGTTTTTGAAGAATCGGTTAGCAGTTGAGTCTTCTACGACAGAGTACTTGACACTCAGCCCTCTACAGGTGAACTTTTCTTTCACTCACTGGTACAAGAGTTCTTCTGCATTGGCCATGTTTTTGAAGAATCGGTTAGCAGTTGAGTCTTCTACGACAGAGTACTTGACACTCGACTGTCCAGCCAAGTGCTCAAGGTTCCTAATGGGACTCTGCATTCTCTCCACTGTTAGAAATGCTGCCAGGTTGGCTGTGAAGGTAGCCAACATCAAAACTACAAAGATCCAATAGGCAGCTACCAACGTCCTTCCGGAAAAGGCTAAAAAAAATAGTAGACTGAATAACATCGACTGTTCGAAGTTGCGCATGCGTATGGTTGTGAATGTTACCCTTTGGCGGTTCTCCTCCACCTTGTGGTGTAAACGAAGTCAAGGCAAACCAAAAACTCTCCTTTAGGGTGAACTTTCTAGAAATTATAAAAACCAATTAAGAAATGAAGAAATTCTGTTTGAATTTAAATATATTTGCCTGAATTGTTTGTATTTGTGTGGGTTGTTTTGTGCCGAGTAAGGAGAGAATTTGTCCAGGAACCAAAGCATGAATCCAGTCGCAACCGTAGCACCAGCAATACTGAACCAAACCTGTTAAAAATGTAAATGTCAGCAAGGTCAAGGCTCTCCCTCGCAACTAATACCTCTGGTCTCAGGACAGTCATGAATTTGAAGAGTGAGTTCTTGACCACTGGCCTCTGCATGGCTGTAAACAGAAAGAAATAAGCAGGTTACAATTCCCCAATTCATCCAAAACTTACTTATAATGAGTCCAGACTGTTCGAAATATGGTGAACTGAAAGTGGGAACAAGTAATAAATTATTCAAAAGGACAAATTGATGGAATAAAGATGGTAGTTTGTACACAAAATCGATGTATTCCTCTCTTTCTGACGTCATGATGTAAGCAGCAATCGCAATGTCAATTTTCTACAACAAAAGCATTAAATTTAATATGGATGAAGGTACTGTTTGAATATGGTGACTCACCCCATGCACCAAGTCTCCAGTGAGTCCATTCCATCTGCCAGTGACGTTGTTCCTACTCCCAAAAAACTCGTTGACCACCAAGTCATAAGTGAAGTTCATGCGCTCTGCAATCTTCTTTGCAAGGTCAATGCAATATCCAACCCACTCTCCAGTCTCGTTATCTCGGTATGTCCATGGCTTAAACTAAAAAGATTAAAGAACAGTTGATCATAAATTGGAATGGCTGCTGCTAACAAAATAGAAGTTCTAATGTTGTATTATTTGCTGCTAACATTGACAATCCCAATGCGGTAGTAGAGTGGTCTCTTTCTAAACTCGTGATTGGCTGAATGGTTGAACCCAGTGGTTGCAGAGTAATCACCAAC
>VNWY01001552.1:0-13966 GCA_009869845.1 Pseudachorutes palmiensis
CACGATTTCCTCAAGACAGAATTCCCTATGCCTAACTTTGAACTCGAATAACTCTCCAATCCATCAACCAATTTCAAATTCGAAAACACGCTACTATTTTTCATCAGATTCTGAACATTTTGGTAGTATTTTTATTTTTATTGGTTAATGATTTAGTGCCAATTACATGCAGGAACTTGTAGCATAAGGGAGATTCAGGGTTCATTTTTCACTAGAAAACTCAGGCTCGAGGAGGAGAGAAGCAGCACAGGAACTCGCATATCCCAAAGGCGCATTTAATTTTGCTGGGGTCGTGTAAATACGTCTTTGTTGTGATGGATCTTCAACTAATTATGAACTGTTGACATAATGATTTCTTAATTACAATTATCCATTCGTGTCAGATTTTACTACAACAGGAGCTACGAAGTATCATATTGCTGTTACGTGGCACTCTATGAAAATGCATTATATAAAAATTACTTTATGAACTAATCCAAAAATGAAAACTACTGTCGCCACGATTTAGTTTACAGGTAAAAATTTACTCATCTTGAAATTACGAGGATTCTAGCTTTTTGCCTTGTGTTTAAGAAAAAAAAAGTTTTTAATTTTGCTCTATTCAATTAAAATCTGAAGCCTGGGTATCCGATTTCACTCCGGGAAAAGTATATTAATAAAAAATCATGTGGAATTTCGACAACGCCATAATCATCTTTCTTTGCTATTTTCTTTTTTACATTTTGCATTGAATTAATTAATATTCTTGGCCTGTAGCGCTAGCATGTCAAATTACAAAATAATCATGCAGTTGATCGTCAGAACTGAACATAAGGTTCATAGGGTTAAGATCTGTACTTCGCTAACCAACTATTCTTCCTTACGCAAAGATTTTGGAGAATATTGATCAATTGCCAGGAAATGTTTACATATTTATTCTTAGAGGTCAAAGTTTATTTTTATGCTGAACTTGAGAGACTATGTCGTTGACTGTGGTAGTTCAGCAAGTCGAACGGAATGAATGAAGAAAGAGTAGGACGATGTACAACAGCGTTAACAGATTCTGCACCAAACCTCCTCCGCGTCATCTGAAATAATAAAACGTCCAAACATTTTTCAAATTGACGATGGCTGAATGGATCTATTCTTACGTCCTTGATGATTTTTGTCACAATTGACAATTGCGGTGACGACCTTGTGAAAAAGCTGGAAATTGGATAATTCAAGTAAAAATTAATTGAAATTTTCAGAAGCTTCACAAATTGTGAACTCACAATGGTGACATTCGGCCCCGCAACTGCGCTGGTTTCAATAAACATTGTTTTTAGTTCGTCAGCACGATCTTGTCCTTCTTCCGTAGACACCTTTGTGAATGTCATAGCTCAATATTCAACATTTCATTAGCTTGATATTTTCTACGACATTTGTTACCTCTCTTTTATCTGCATTTTCAATTTTGTTTCCAACCAAGCTTAAAATGGAGTCTTCGCCATGTTCCGATCGGACAACATCAACCCATTTTGAGGTCACGCGAAATGATTCAACGTCTGAATTAAATAATTAATTTAATTAGCCAAATAGCAACGGTCATTCCACCGATCAGCCAAACCTGTCACATCGTAGACAACAACAAAGACAGTGGAGTGTCTGATAAAGGCGGAAATCGTTGAACGACACCTCTCCATTCCTGAAGTGTCAATCAAATGGAGTTCAAGTGCTTTCCCAGCATTTTCAACTCGAATTAACTTTTTTGTCTTGTCAATGTCAACCTGTAGACAAGTCTATGTTGAAAGTTCATAAGTTTAAGTGTTGACTTAAGCAAATTATACCTTGAATGAAGTGTCATTCGGAGCGTCATTGAGAATCCGATGAATTAGTGCTGTTTTTCCACCTTAAACATTCCATGTTTTTTCAGAATTCTTGTTACTTATTACAGTTTCTGTTCAAACTTACTCTGTTTTTCTCCTAGGAAGACAAGATTGATTTTCTTTGTGTTTTTATCCACTTTGGATTCAGAAGTTTTGGAAGCAGCCATTGTTGGAAGCTATTTTTGTCTTAAAATCAAGCAAATAGAGTATGTCTTTGGTATTTTAATATAACTTGAACGTAACACGAAGTTTACAAGTGTATGGATGAATTGCTACTAAAACACCTTTTACTTCTGTAGTCACAAAACGTGCTCTACTTTCTCCAAAGAAAATATTGATTTCTCTAACAAAACTCTATGCGTTGGTGGTTAAATTGCTATTCGGCAAATTCAGTCTGCTTTTTGCTATAATTTACACAAAAGTGTTATTCACACGCGAACAATCGATCAATTTCATCATATATTATATGACTTTATTTGTAGAGTTTGGTTATAAATACGACTTTAATATTTCTTGTTTGAATGTAATTTTCGAGTAGCGGAAGACGATTTTAGTTAAAAATTGTTAAAAGGATGATTCATTTAACTTCAGTGACTTGAGCATTGAATCACGATTTGATCATCCGTCTACGAGTGGTTTTCCTTTCATTTCCGGCAAAGCCAACGATACAACTGCACTTATAATCGACAACCCAGCAAATGTGATGTAAGCGACCGATTTCGGAATATAAGGACTTAGAAGTTGAGGAGCGATGATGCTAAATGGATGTAATAAATTAGTGAATAATTAACTGAAAGGGGTTAATGGCATTGCTGCAAATGTACCCGCCAATTGTAGAAGCCGCTGAACAGAAACTGATTGACACTGAGCGACAAATTGTTGGGAATGATTCGCTTGTGAAGCACGCCATAACCGCCCATGATCCTAGAAGTTCATTAAATGAAGATAGTCAAGACTTTGAATGAAAAGAGATAGTTTTCTCACTCACCTTCACAGAAAAATTTTCCAGTGAGTGAAAGTACTACAATTATCCACGGGTATTTGACGGAGAGAAAAAATTCAGCAATAACCAACAGCACCAGGAACACAGAAGAAATGAGCAAATAAGTTATGAATGTTCGACGTCGCCCAAATCTAAAATCAACAAAATAATGCAAAAACTGATTTTGGCCTTTAACCTATTGGAATTAAAAAAGATTGAGAAGAATTTACTTGTTGCTAAAATAAAACCCCGAAAGTTCTCCTGGTAGGTCAACCATCCCAAGAAAGAAAATGTTCCAATATGGATCTCCGCTGACATTTTTCGTGTTAAATGTAATTCCAAAGTAAACGACAGCATTTGCAAACCAACCAGAGGACAAATATTAGTAGAATTTTCAACAGCCTCCTATCTCGGAATACTGTCCAGGATTGGCCTTTTCCCGCATCTTCTAAATTCTTTTCTTGGTCTATCGTAGTCTGAAGAAGTGTAATTTCCAATTCAGTCAGTGGCGCTTTGGAGTTCCATTTTGAAATTGTTCTGAGTCCTGCTGTTGCAACTTTTGCTTTCCCATTGGTCAAAGCCAATTAAACTACGGAAAAATTGAACTTTATCAAATTTATTTCTGAACTTGAGAATAATAACTTACAATACGGTCAGAAAAATGACGAATGCTGGGGTGGCTGTGGCAAACGAGATCGCCCTCCATCCTGGAATCAAATACCCAAGGAATCCTAACGTCATTTCGCCAAGACTCGAAAATGAAACGCATCCACAAATCTGTCTCCATTTTGCTGGCAGGAATTCCATTAAATAATTGAAATGTGTTGTGAACGAGCCTGGAGAATAAAAAGGCTCCGGTTAAACGCGATACATGCTGAATTATTAATTAAATAGCTTTCGAATATGCGTTCACCTCCAATGGTGAATCCAGTAAAAAATCGAGCTATCGTGTAAGATATGGGACCGGTTGAGAATGAGCAAAATATCCCGGTGACGCCCATTAGAAACGTATTTGTATAAAACGATATTTTTCTTCCAAATCTAAAATTGGAATAGGAGAATTCAAGTCAACAAATGTGCTATTTACACTAAAAGTACTTGCCAAAAAGCTATATGTCGCCAGTAGCTAATAAGATATTTCCGAACCTGTCTGAACAATAAGCCACCATTAAACTTCCAATTAGATTTCCGACCATTTGAATGGTTATAATTGTATCAGGAATCCAAGCTCGGTCGCAGGTCAGGTTCCACTGAAATTGGAAAGTTAATTTCCATTGCACATTTTAACAATTCACCTTCATTCTAACCTCTTGAACTATTGACCTTAATAGTTCCCCAGAAGGCAGAATTTCCCCATCGGTGCAGTTGTATGAACAAATATCGTTTGTGATATTGACTCGGGTTCCATTTTTATATTGGCAGTGAAACGGCACATGCGTAGTTTCGGTGAGGAGTGGGTTCATGTTCATCATAACAGCGGGGAAGTCAATTAGGAGCAACGAGATCGCTGCACATAATTGAAACCAAGAGAATCCACCTAATTCAGACAAATAATTAGACACAGCTGAGTTGTAAAAATATTCATTTCACTAAATGCTGTAGCTCACCTAGTTTTTTGAGGACGTCTTCCATTGTGACCAGTTCTTTCGACGCTGGAGCTTGAGGGACTCCATTTACAATGTCCAGTTGAACCTCCATATTTGAACATAAATACTTTTAAAGATTAATAAAATCGATATTTGGACGGCTGAGGTGGTGGTCTGCAGTTTAGGGAGGTAGCAAGTGAGGTGTATCCTCACGTTAGGGCGTAAATCCGTGATTGCGGCTTTCCAAGCCATTCTCCCATGCCCATGCTCTCAACCCCAACCGGACCCAACGTAGTGTGAGATGAAATCTCACGTGTAGTAGGGCCTCCTAACAAGAATGTCATCCCTGCATTCTACCATCCACATTCCTTTGGAACTGCAGTGGATACTAATGATGAAGGGAAGTCCAAAGGTATGTTCTTGGTCCCGCTACACCACCACTTGGCCAGAATTCCAGTTGGTGGGATTGACTCCATTTTACGGCATCACCATCATGCAATTGTCCCTGGGAATCCATTGGCCGCACTTCACTACGCTGCTGAGTCATTTGGCCGTTGCTGCTTTCCACCACTTGGCAGAACCACATCCAGTGCTAGTCCCCATCCCTGCTTATCACCACTACAGTCAGCAACAGAGCCTTTATGTAAATAAAGGATTCAGTCCAATCTCAAGTACCCAATTCCCATTCTCAAGCACTCAGTTCACACTCACTCAATTACTAAACATTTTCAGAAAACGGTAAAACACAAATTTTCTTGTGACACAAGAACTGTTCCATTTCTTATGCTAAGCTCTTAATTTGCTAGGATTATAAAGTGGGTGTTTAAGGGTAACAATTGAAATACTCCTTTTATTAAGTCACAATCGTTGCTCAACTAGGCGCAAAATTACTCAACTGTTTCTCAATTCTTTGACCCAAGGCACCCCGAGATTAAATCACAAGAGAAATATGTTTTAAAAACAGGACTTTTGAGGGAACTTCCGGTCCAGCCGAAGGTCAACCACTACCAGAGATATACGCTACTGACACCACCTTCACCATTGACTAGCAGTTTCGTTGTTTTTGAAGTAGTAGTGGTAGTAGCGAATGTGTTGGCGGAGAAGCATGCAAAGTCCTGCTCTGTGAATGGGAGGAGCGTGGCAGTGCCTATGATGAGGACGGCAAGTGCCTGGAGTGGCACGGAGGCCCTGAACACTCGATACAGGAACGAAGGACCACCGGACCTCCTTGGAGCCAAAGGCACAACCTCGTCTTCTCCCTCCGTGTCCCCGGAAGCCTGAATAGCTGAGAGACGAGAAGAACTCCGTGGGCTTCAACAGTCGTAGTTGAGAATCTGAGTGTTTGGTTGAGATAAGAGAATTCTCTCCATGATATCGTCAGAAGCAGGGAATTAATGGACCTTGTCAGATGCGTCGCCACTAGCCATTACTCTACCTTCGTTCTCACTGGCTCCAGGGCTCACAAACAATTGCTCAGCTGTGGAATGGAGTCAGTTAAGTCCAGGATTAGTACGAATCAGTCCCTCGCTTAACTCCTGAAAGTTACTTCCCTCGGGGCACTGAGGTTGATGGGTTCTAAATCGCTAATGGAGCCTTGAACGTGGCTTAAAGTCTCATACTCCTCTACAGTCTCCTGGAATTCCGGATTCTCGAGGAGAGCAATTTGAAGTCGTGTTTGCCATTGGGCTGCGTTGTGACAAACCTTTCTCCACAACTGGAGCCCTTTTCTAAGTCTTGATTGTAAATTCTCCAGTGCTACTGAATTGGTGTCATGTCCATGTCCAAAGTCATTAAAAAATCCGTTTAATTGTTTTTGGCCCTCTTGTTTTTCTCCCCCAATGTCTCTATTAGTGGCGTGCCTCTGAGATGGCGCTGTGGAGCTAAATGTATCTTTACGGAAGCTTTCTGATCGGAGACTTTTGCGATTTTTGGCTCTGACTCCTTTTCCCTTATCTCGTTAAGGGTTTTTATTTTTAAAACTTCCCTTGATTGTTTCGTTCAGTTTGAAGCCCGCATCAATTCCTCTCAGTCAAAAAATTCCCGGCCTAAAATGCAGAATTCGAAAGTAGCGCAGAGCGCTTGTCTCCAGCGTCTTTTGGCTGAACAACGCTTTGCTTTTGCTAAGCAAACATCTTTAAGGGTAACTCAAGGTATGATTCTTTATTATTTTCTTAAGAAATTTTGATACCAGATTGCTTCCCTTTTTTCGTTCTAGGTCATCAAAATCGAGCTCAGGTTCCTTCTTTCTCCCTCTTGACCATCGACTTAACTAAGGAGGATGACGATGCCGACCATTCTTCGCTGCCCTCGGTTCTGCCCGAAGTGGCCTCGGGACCTCGTCCTCCAAATTCAATCAGGAGTTTAGGTGTGGGTGATGCCCCTGGTGGACTTGAGAAGACCCGTACTGGTTTTTATCCAGTGCCAAAATCCTCCATTCCTGTCATAACCCTTGATTGATCTGGATTAAAGCTTTTTCTTTGAAGCATTGCTGGAGAGAGAAACCTTTATTTGTGTCTTTAAAGTCTTGAAGACCTATGCTTAAAAGGGACGTTGTGATAATTATGCTCACATTTATCTCGAGGCCTGTCTTCAAACCCTAGTCTTTAGTTTGTTAGGAGGATGAAGAAAAAAATCTCCACAGATTTCTATTTTTGAATCCAGCTGAGGCTGAACCACCCAATACCTAACCCATGGAGCCACCATGGTTTACGGAAACTTTTTCCACGGCTAGGCATGGGGTATCTCGTAACCCATACAGACCCACCAAGTTTGTCCTGAGAAGTAACTTGGTTTGTGATTCTCTCATAAGTTAATTCCGAAAAGAACACGGAAGGTGCCCAGTGGCATTCTATCGGGAAAAGAAGCGAGCCAGTTTTTTTTATAGTATTGATGCATAATTCCGTATGCAGGAAAGCGTTCTAGATTCTAAAATCCATAATCGTCCATGAAATGAAGACTCACTGACAGTTAACTATTCAGTCCAGTTTTGGTCAACACTGTAAAGTCAGGGGTCCCCACTGTCGCTTTTTCCCCCCAAAAGCCCCTTTTGTTGAAAGGAAAATTAACTTGAATAACTCAGCGGAGATCTTATTCATGATAATGAGTTCATTAGAATTTGAAAATATTGGTACCATGAACGCCATCGACACGAGTCTCTCTCTCTTGGTCTACCCACAGATGAAAAGGCAATTGAGGCACGGAAGAAGCGCAAGAAGCTCCTCTTTCGCTACGTCATCCGGCACTTAAATGTAAAGGGCTATAATGTCAATCAGGCCTGACCATGATCCGATGATTATCTCAATTTGCAGAACTACAGCGGGTATGCCAGGATAATCGATACAAGATGACCACGAAGTTTATAAGCCCAATGAATCCAAACCAAACCCAGGGAAAAATGTAGACCTTTTAGGTAGGATGGTTCCAATTTTCGAAAGATGCATTTGGTGATGCGAGGGAAAATGAAGATGAAAGGGTCCGTCTGTGTGACCTGATCATTGTCACCCAATTCCAGAAGGCGAAGGACATTGAGCCCATAGCGTTTGAACTCTCCACTGAAGAACCAGACCATCGTAATCATTTGAGAGATGATGCTGAGAATTTCACCGGAGATAATTTAATTAAAGAAAGTTGTGAGAGGGGGCTCGTCTCACCTGAAAAGCGCTCCGCGCCCGCTGGAGACTCAGGAGCGGAAGTGGACTGCATCCAATGGAACTGGCCCAGGAGAACGAGGGTACCTAAGGTGAGAGGCTCCACCCCAGTGCTGAGATGACGACTCCTCCGGGGAAATCAGCCGAGGCTCTCAGGCGAGGATGACGGAAGAAGACGCAAGACTCACTCACCAGACAACTCTGTATTTATTGGGCCCATAGCGTACATCCTAGCAAAAAACCTGACAGGAGCTAACCTGGACACCGCTTGGAGGTGGGTCCTCCTAGGTAGCTTAGGAGACCAACCTCTAGACTCAGGCTCCTCTCTCTCTCACTCTCTCACACCTACTACTCCTGCTCTGCGTCCCACTCTCCTCTAATCGTGGAGTGAAGGGCTCCCGTGGAAGGCCGTCCACAGTGAAAGGCTGCCGTCCCTGGGCTACTTCCCACGGCCTCCTCTGTGACCTACATCCTACGCCGCGCGTGAGAGACCCTGAGCTCCAAGTGAGACCAACCCATGCCGAAGGGGCGTGGGTGGTCTCACATACCTCCCCGGTCCTACGTTCTTCCCCTTACTTTAATAAGCTTAATAACTCTTACAGTCTACTTCACTTCGAGGGTGTTCTAATCATGAGCTACTGATACTGGTAGTGGGATTTTCTTTCGGACCGCTGCTGTGACCTCCAAAAAAGAAATATGATGGACTTACAAGCTGGGCCACCGCCTTGCACTTTTAGTCTTCCATCTATGTAGTAATTGGTGATTTCTTATGGCCAAGGCTGTCAAAGAGACTGTAAAGTACTTCTTCTAGATTTGGTGGAGCCTAGTTGAATTGCCGATGACCCTGGAGTGTCCCCATAACGCTTATGTTGCTGTCAATTCGGAGAATGCCGAGTGTGTGAGCGAGTTAGCGAAAGCTAAAAGAACAAACTGTTATATGCTAGTTTAACTTAAATTTTCTGCTTTAACTAAAAACTTAATAAATCAAATGGCATTGCTTATTTTTCGTAATCGTTCATTTACGATTTTACGAACATTTACGCGCAGGCCGGCGGGCAGCGCGTAATGGGCGGTCTTTAAGATTCATCAAGTTAACTGTACTAGTTTCTCATCAAGGGATAAAAACCGAAAACCGAGGTTAAAGCGCACCAAAATACGGTTGATGTGCTCATGATACTCCATTAATGAGAATTGATTTATACTGAAATCCGTCTCATCCAGCGCAATCTAACATTTTGATCGTGATGTGTCGAGTGCTGTTATTCGTTGATTTCTAGTGGGGTGAGTTATATGGTCCAGAAGGGTTGTCATTGGTTGAAATTGATTGAAAGTCACCGCGGGTTTGATTATTACCTTCGTTATTGTTCCCTTGTGTAATTCTTCTGAAGAACTTCTGCCAGGTTGTTCGCGACGCACCCCTAAGCACGCATTCATCAGAATCGGTTGAAGTCGATTTATGGCCGGCCATCGCTGTTTGCTCTTTTGCTCGTTGAGGGGCGGTGCCCTGATTCGCTCTCTTTTTCTCTGTTTGTGTTGTAACTCTGTACTCACATTTGGATCGTTATGTGTCGAGTTCCGTTATTCGTTGATTTTTTTAGTGGGAACAGTTATGTCGTCCAGAAGGGTTGTCTGGTTGAAATTGATTGAAAGTCACCGCGGGTTTAATTATTGCCTCCGTTATTCTTCCCTGCTCTGGAAGCTCATTTTCTCTGTGTAATTCATTGACTCTTATTTCCCTTTGGTTTTTTGCCTCTTATTACTCTTTGGTTAAATTTTGACTCTATATTCGAATGATCCTCCTCTGCCGCTGTAAAGTAGGGCGTAACACTTTCTTTAATACTTATGAAAAGATCTCTCAACTTCAATCGACTCCGACCCAAGAACTCATGCCGGGTTGTTCGCGAGGCACCCCTAAGCGCGCATTCATCAGAATCGGTTGAAGTCGATTTATGGCCGGCCATCGCTGTTTGCTCTTTTGCTCGTTGAGGGGCGGTGCCCTGATTCGCTCTTTTTTTTCTTCTCTGTTTGTGTTGTAACTCTGTGCATTTTTTGCTTTTTTATCCAGTAGACTGTACCCTTCTCACAGTCTATCTGTATTTTGGTTTTGCATATAAAGTTCGTAAAGTCCAAAAAGTTCAAGAGTATTTCCAGTAGGCAGCTGTCTAGTACAAGTCCTTTTGTGTCTATTTGGAATGCAAAATTACGCGCTGGTTGAGTTAATATTGAGGGGGAAAGTTGGAGGGAAGTTGTGGATAGAGGGTCGTCTGCTGGGGGTACATTTGAGGTGGGTTGACGTACCCCCTCCCCTGTTCTTCGTTTTTTTGTACCACAAGGGTTTTCAATTCTTCAATCTGCTGATGATGCTTGGCTAGTATGGCATCTTGCCTGTCCTGGCTGGTTGTGATGGCTTCGACAACATTGATTTCGTCGTGACGAGTCAAGATCTCCTTTGCCTCCTGTATCGCTTTAGCTGCTGAAATGAAATCTGGTATGGTGCCTGGGCGACTAATCGCAATCTGTGTTAAAATTGCAGGTTGAAGATTGCGCATTAAATAACTCAATTTGCGATGCGTTTCCATCTGAGGGTCAATTTGCGCCAGCAATCCCAACATTGCATAAGTATAGGCTTCCACTCTCTCATTTGAGCGTTGCTTTCGATTAAGAGCTCGTGTTTCTGCCCCTATCGTATCTTCCGCTCCAAATGTATGCATGATTTCCATTTCCAATTCTTCAAACGTCACCACGGGTCTGGAGCCGTCAGGTTCCTCTCCTAGCGAGTCCAAGTAACTCATTAGCCAATCCTCCGCCACTCCCGTTAAATGTGATGATAGGTACAAGCCCCAACGACCTTGTGGAATTAAATTTGCCATGGCAACTAGCCTAAACTTTTGAAGAAAACGCCGTGGGTCTTCATTTTTAGTGCCAGAGAACTTTGGAAAATCTATTTTAATACGTGGACCCGTAGCCCTCGCAGCATTCCCTCGGTTAGGTAAAGCGCTGGTACCCTGGGAAACCGTCTCGTTTGGGTCAGGTGAAGGGACCCCATGGCCACTTGGAGTGGTTGTCATTCCTCCTGGTGTTCTAAGCAAACTTAGTAACTGATTTCCCGAGTTTAATAAATCACTTTGAGTAGTCCTAGCTGAAGGATTTGAGGTAGAAGCGTTTGGGTGCAATGGGTCTAATTGTGCTAAAAGGCTATTGTTCATACTATGACACAATTTTTAGATGTTGATAACCTGTGACAGCTACTTGTAGTTCTTAATCGATTCCTAGTTGCAGTTTACTATCGCTTCGGAACGATAGAGTTAACGTCAGTTCTATGTAGATATTTGGTTGTCCCTGCCTTCTGTCAGCTCTTCAATATTTCTTACTGCTCCGGACAAAATGCTGGTGTTTGAATTCCAGTTCGACAAGTTCACTGATTTACTAAGGTTTATTTGAAGCTGCTGCTCAACTATGGGTTGATGTTTTTAACAAGTCGTGCTACTGATGGTGATGAGTCCTGAAAACACTCTGGACGCGGAGGCGAGGGTTGCCAATTTATTTATGCCATATCGTTACGCACTTTCGAATCTCTTGGGCAATCGGTGGAACTAGGTCAGGGGTTTGCGAAATCCTTCTAGCTGTCGAAATCGAAAAGACCTCGCAAGTGATTGAAGGCTTTGGTATGAAAAATTAATACGCGTGAGTGTAAACGCCCAGCCTTGGCCTAATTACTCTCCACTGTTCGCCTTCTTATTTAGCAACGATGAAATCCTGCGTACAGGTCGCTTGGTTGTAATTATATGGTCAAAGTACATATTCTAGCATGATGAGTCCTGAAAACACTCTGGACGCGGAGGCGAGGGTTGCCAATTTATTTATGCCATATCGTTACGCACTTTCGAATCTCTTGGGCAATCGGTGGAAGTAGGTCAGAGGTTCCTGTCCCTTCGGGTTTGCGAAATCCTTCTAGCTATCGAAATCGAAAAGACCTCGCAAGCGATTGAAGGCTTTGATATGAAAAATTAATACGCGTGAGTGTAAACGCCCAGCCTTGGCCTAATTACTCTCCAATGTTCGCCTTCTTATTTAGCAATGATGAAATCCTGCGTACAGGTCGCTTGGTTGTAATTATATGGTCAAAGTACATATTCTAGCAATAAAAGTTAGTTAAAGGCTGAGGATTTATACTCTATGGAAGTACATTACATTCACGTTTCCCACAAGAGATGTCTACTTGGGTTGCACATGAATAATAATAAGGGATTTCGTCCCCTCATGTTCTGTGTTGATTCAAAACCGGTTCTTTGGGTTGCGTCTGACTCTTTCCCTAGTACGTGCGTGGGTGGTAATGTTCCCTCCATTTCCAATTTGTCTTGAATAGTAAAAAGAAATTCCCTTCCCATAAGATTTGCTTCAGTGGTGGATCCCAACATTTTCTTTGAAACAACAATGAAGTGGGGCCGACAAAAATCCTGGTGAAAGACACTTTTATCCTCCACTTTGCTTCTGAGTTTTTACCATTTTCCCATTATGATGTTCCATCCGACTTAGCTGGTGTCCATGTATTGCATAATCAAGAAATGAGGCATAATTAAGACATAATTAACAGATGAGCTTATTATTTTAATTATTAAGTAGCGCAAGCTACTTTATAAGAATGGTCTGTCTGTTAGTCCGTCTCTCTGACCGTCTGTCTATCCAACCCCGCAATAACTCAGGAACTACCAAACTGATTTGAATACTGTTTGCAGTACTAAACTCGTCATGGTCCCCTAATTGATATTCCGTATTGACGTTGACCAGAAGTGACCTTCCGGGTCAACTATCAAGGTCAAAGTTGAAATTGAATCCTAACGTTAAAAATGACTCCTATAAAAGTTGTTCTTTTTAATAAGACAAACAACTTTTCTATATGACATTTTGACCTGTGACCAACTGATTCACCGGAAGTCAGCTCATACTCGGGTAAACATATATTTTCGTTAAAATTCTAACTTTTAAATTGTTCTAACTTGCATTGCTCTAACCTCTTCAACTGCACTTAATCCTATTTACTTAAAAAGTTAGTTTATTTAGCTTCGGGAAAATGGAAACGGAANAAAAAGTTAGTTTATTTAGCTTCGGGAAAATGGAAACGGAAAAATTCGCAACTTCGTTACCTCTGTTTGGAACAGCTGCTTCATATATAAAATCAGAAAGAAAATGCTTGATTTTCGAGAGCTAGAACACTAGTAGCTTCAATAAATCTAGACCAAAGATAAGATTTCCAAAAGAAAATTTATGACTTTTATCCTAATCTCCATTGTTTCTAATTGAGGTTTAAATTTTCATTTCATTTTTGTATTAAACTTTTTTGGAGATTGAAAATTACCGTAAATGTTCCACTAGTTGACGGCTTCCAATAAGTTTCGGGTCCCTCATTCAAATAAAGTCAAACGTGTATATTTTAAGACAAGTTGCGTCTACCGTATATATTCTAATACTAGAACGTATATAATAACGTATAATACTCTAATAGTAGCCCGGTTTTCGAGGAGGGGAAGATGAGTTAATAGCTCGGTCAAGCAATAATTACTGAATAAAGCTGCATTTAATACTAATATATATAATAATAAATCCACAGGAATACTGGCATTAAAATTGCGTTCTAATAGAAGCACGGTGCTATCTAAGAAAATGTTAGTACCATCCTAGTATTAGAATTTTTACGGTATTAGGTTATTAGGTGTGAATGGGAATCTGGAGTTGCAGAAATACATTACAGGATACTTCTGTTAAAACAAATTAAGAGGCTAAATATCTGCATCTTCAACCAATTTTCCTGAGAAATAGTTAATTTCGAACGAAATAGAAATAGAAAGTTCAATTTTAAAAGGCAAAAAACGCAAGGCAAGGTTAAAAACCCCGTGCGAATTTATA
>VNWY01001553.1:0-13950 GCA_009869845.1 Pseudachorutes palmiensis
TAAACAAAATGTGACACACTATCTCACTGGCCTTGTACAGAAATTTTTTGGGATCGTGACTCTAGTCTAACCCAGCCATCATTTGTATCTCTATGCCTTTTACAATTTGGCAAGTTATGTCTTTAGTTTGAGTAAAAATTACCAGGAAGGAAAAGTGCATAAAAGGGTAAACTTTGAGGTTAGTTAAGGGAACAAAGGTCGAGAGGAAGCCGTAAATGGAATAAATTTATGTTCCCTCTGTTTTAAGTCTTGCGTGTAATATTAAATTACAGAATTCTTGGTTACTACAGAGAAATAAAAAGGCGGGGGAAATAATTCTGAGAAGATTAAAAGGGACAACTAATGAAAAGGAAAAGTGGCTTACGATAAAGGCTGATTCGAAGTATTTCAGTTAATGGTTCTGTCAAATTAGAGTTGAAGGCTAAGCAGGTCAAATTAGCACCGTGGTGCTCACGACGAACGATGACGTCCCGAAGCATTTTAGTATGGTATTCTCCGTTGTCTTGTCGATAGGTGGGTTCGCTAATCCCCACTCGTGTTCCACCAAGCCTCCATTCAATTTGAGGAACGGGCTTCCCTGTTGATGGGTTCAATTGGGATGTCAATTTGACACACACAAAGAACATCGCCATTTTGATTATTGGCCAAAAGTCCATAATGGGAGCATGAAGGTGATTACAGATAGAAAGAAAGTCAATTAGAATTTTCATTAGTGGGAAGCTTACTTGGGACTCTAGGGAAACTTTCTCCATCGCTTTCGCCCATCTTTTAAAATTATCCTCTAGAGGCAGTTTTACATGTTCTTTTAGTAGGTGTCAGAAAAGTGAGCGTATCTTTCTATCAGCGAAAGTTTACTTATTTTCTCCTTCATTTAGCAATATTTCAACTATTTTTTGATTCCCAATATTATAAGACGGGTTTTCTCGAGGCATTTGAAATCACTCACAATTCAAATTGGGAATGGAGATGACATTTTTCACTGATCCTCAAATTGGCTATAGACTAGTAATTTAGTTTAGAACCGTTTGAGTGTCTGTTTGAGCAAAACTTTTATACACGCAAGGTGTCTGTAACCATCCTTCATGATTTCCATTGTCTGTTCTTAAAGAGATGAATGACAATGAGTGAAAACAAACTTTTCATTGTCTCTGATGTAACATGCATTCCAACTTTATAGAATTTGAAGACTGCTTTGTTTCTGTTGTTTATCAAATTCAAACGAAACTGCCTTTCAAGTAAGGATCTAAAGAGTCCTACTCTACGTAGGTTTGTAAAAGCTACTTTTCACACCTCCTTGGAGAATTCACTGACCCAAATTCGAATGAAGACATTTAAAACATAGTTTCCAGGCTGTACATTTAACCCAAGGATGAGACTTTCTCTTTCTGTTTGGAATTATACTTGACTATTACACTGGACTGTTATCATCTGCCCCTTGGGCTATTTATTCTAGTATTTCACATTAGATTATGCATTGGAAAACAGAAGAAACACAAAGCAGTTTCCTTCCGGGTTAGTTTTATGCTTCATATAATAAGGGTTTCGTATCAAGGGCTACTTCAACACAAGGATAACCCCCTTGATGAAAATTCAACAACCTTAATCGAGTACGAGTTCCACGCGACTGTTATCCTCTGGCGACTTTTACTTTTACGCTAAACTCTGTTTTTGAGTATCACAAAAAAGATACGAGCAACAGACAGACACGAGAAAGTACTTGAACTCCGTTTCAAATAACCCGCAAAGAGTCGCTTTGACGCACAAAGAGTATAATAAGAGCACGCATTGATCATAGGTGCCTTTGTCTTTGTCTTTCTATATGCATATGATCATGGGCAGGTTATTTCTAGTGCGTGCTATGGTAGCCTTAGTGAAACTTGGTTGGTGAAACTCAGTTTAATTGAGTTCTTGAAGAGAAAGCGAGCCTTTTGTTTACATTATAGAGAGAGAGCTAAAGTCAACATTCACCGGCGTGGATAGTAAACGGTCCTTACACTCTATAGAGAAAACTCCATTAGCGTTTGTCTCTCTTTATTAAGAGTAGGAATCAAATAGATTAAAAATAAATCTTTGCCTCTTGTTTGTACTTTGTACCCTTGACTTTCTCTCTAAAGTTTGATGGGAAGGAAGGAAAGAGGCAACGGATGCGGAAGAGAAGACGCACGTAGCTTCCTCCTAGCTTTGTCGTTATAAGTAAAATGTTGCAAGTAGAATGCACGCAGTCCCTTCACATAATCCAATCTTTCATATATTCAAAGAGAAAGTAATATTAACAAAGCCTTTGCGTGTGTTATGTGAGTACTAAGGAGAAAGTCCTCCCTTTCCCTAAGTTAATAAGAAGGAAGGGAGAAAGTAAGGGATGACTTGGCAGAGGATTAATTTTGAACATGCCAGTAAGCTTACGAAGGATGACAGATGGATAAAAGGAAAAACTGCATGACTGCACAGACACTTGGGGAAAGTCTCCAAAATATTGTTAAAAAACGGGTGAGAGAGAGGGAAGGGGATTTCATGTGTTTATTTCGAGCAGATGTATAAAATATCAAGGCAGCAGGAGGCATGGAAAGTTAGAAACTAGAGCGTACTAGTGTGGTGCAAGTATCGAAAAGATAGGCGAACAAAACAGAATTTTTGGTCTGTCGTCAATACGCCACATTGAATTCCCCAAGTATCAGATGAATGTATTCTGGATTTAGGTTGGAAATGGACAGTAGTGTGACAACTGGGGAAAGTAGCTTTCACTCAAAACTTTTTTCACTCGGAGCTCCCAGCCTCTTTTCCTCTCTAGTCTTCAAAGGTAGCCAACAAATTTTGTACTTTGTTGTGGAATTCTCTTTCACTTTTTACACACAAGAGACGTTGACGATAGGATGACAAACAGACAAAATGGAACTTGAAGCAGAAGCAGAAGAATCTCTGTACACACATTCATTCCCATTGACATGGAAATAAAGGCATTCCCGGTCCCACTTCCACGGCGTTGAACTGGAATTCCAATTCAAAGGATTTACACACCTTCTGCCTAGACGTGTTTGGTTTAACGTGACTCATTCTGCAGCATTTACAGTTAAGCACTCTGCCACCGCCATGGCCGCGTACTCCTTCACATTTGCATAGTTTTGGGCGGCGTGCCACGGTCCCTGGTCATTATGAGTTCACTCAAGCCTTAAGCTTAATGTGTGAACTTTCTAAACATTCCATTCACAGGGGAGAAGGCTGCGGTAATTTAGAGGAAGAGCCTTTCCCTCAAAACGAATTGAGCGTGTTCAGACGGATATAAGTGAAAATTGAAGAGTCGAATATATTTATCTCGACACTTTCACATTTTGCAAGTGAAGAGTGAAAGCACGCGTCTCTTTTCCTTGAGATGCGAAAAAGTCCATTAAGCACAACCGACAAACAGAAGGGTTTACGCACAAAAGACGAAAATGGAGGGAGGCATAATAGAGTCGTAAATCGGTCTCAAACAGTTGGTGCCCTGAGTCGTGAAGAAGGAGGTTTAATCAGGTAATTTAAAACGTACAAGGAGTAATTGCCTCAGTCCTTCTGGAAAATGTACTTCTTCTACTTTGTTACACCTGGAAAACTTTCAGACGGAAGACGAAGAAAGTCCAGTTCTTTGGGGGTGATCTCAAGTTTTTGCGGGTATTTCCAGAGCCCAGCTCCGGGATTCTCTCTTGGGAGTCTAACGATAATTGGAGAGGAATGTAATTTGCCAGGATGAACCTCTAAAATCCATTAGTCCGGGAGTAAGGTAAGGTGCCCTCCCTAATAAAGGCAGTGAAGTGAAGAAGATGGAAAGGAAGAGAGTGTTATTGACATACTGGAAAACCCGTCATAATAACGACCCTTTGGTTTTACAGTTCGAACGGCTTCATTCTGAATCTACGCAGCAGTGACTTAGACTGTACTGAAGTCGACCCGCGTTGTCGCGACGTGTCTTTTCACAACTTCAGCTTTATCCACACATTTTGCTTTCTCCCTGTCTCGCTTTCTCCTTCTGCAAGTTTGGCCTAATACCTTCATCTGCCATACGAAATCCGCCCCTTCTTCCATCCAACAACTTGACTTGAATCTCTCATTTCGGAAAGGCCGTCTCAAACCAAGTTTCACTCCTGTGCGACTTTTTTCTTCCTTCCTTATCCAGATCAATATTTGGTTTTGACATACGCCAAAAATTGCCTAGAAGCATTATACCTTTTCCAAGTAAAGTGGAAATTATGAAAAGTTTTTTCTCCTTATGCCCTTGACTTGGAGAAAAGAGCTAGTTATATTACATAATGGGAACCTCAAAATTTTACGTCCAACCCCTTAAAAGTTTCACACACACATACTACTTCACAGGCACTCAAATTTTATGAAAACTAATTTTCTCTGCAAATCACCCAAGCCACCTAAACTCTAAAGGGAAGGGTTATTATAAGTTGGGGAGAGAAAGTGTGTGTGCAAGATGAATAAGAAAGTTTTATGTAAACATACGCAGGTTGTATAAATTCTTAGGCTTTCTCAACTCATCTTCAGAGTCTTATCTCGTTTGAATTCTTAGTGGTAGGAAAGCTCACCAAATGCAAATTGAGTAAAGTGGAGTAATTGATGAGTGGATTTATTCTGGTCCCATACTTAATCAAGGCCTTTGGTTATGGTTCCATTGTTTTTCAAAAGAAGATTAAAACAACGACGGAGAGAATCAGGCCTTTAATTTACATATTTGAATCGGAACTTAAACGCACACTGTCGCTGATGACTTGACTTTCTTGGAGGCTCCTATTATTCTAATCTCTGTGCCAAATCTCCAAAGGCTCAAAACAAAATATGCACGCGGCGGAATGAAGGGACCTCCAAAGAGTGAAAGCGGAGAAAGGGAAAACATCAACAATCAACCCAAATTCTCTAAGCTTATTAAACTTTATGACTTAAAAGCCTTTCAGTCTCCCGCCCGAGCATTCATTTACATAAGAAGAAGATTCAGCTTTTCAGAGAAACTAACCTGAATTTTATACGAAAAGACTCTGAGAGGGTTAAATACCATTGGGAATCAACTTCAAAAAATTTATCTTCAGAAATGGAATATGTCTCTGCTCCCTTGCTTTCTTTTTTCTTTCAGTCGTCACCGCTTTCCCCACCAAATCATCTGTTACAGAATTGCTGTTTAGCTAGAGCTTTAGAATGTGGTGAAATTTTGAAACATGAAACTCTTCAATGCTTCAAAGACAAATTAATCCTTCATCTTTCCTTTGAAGATTTGATATAGTTTGGGAAAGAAGTCTTTTGCTGTATTCATTTGTGGTATTCATCAGCGTATTATTCCAAATGCATCTTTCATGCCTCTTTATCGTTTGGCAATTCCCTTATTATTAACGCCCATAACGAGAAAGCACACAATGCACTAATATGATTTCATTATTTTCTTGGTCGTCTCACGTTACGTATCCCACTGGGAGACAAAAACAAACTAAAGGGTATTATGTGAAGGTAGCATGCACGCATGCAACCTGCCACCCTTTCGTCGCTTGTCCATCTATCAAACCCCATTGAATTTAAATTAATGCGCCACCATCACACCAAGGGCCGACCTCAACTTTCACCTGAAAAATATTTTCCCTTGCCACCACCTTTCCTTACACACGCTTGGCTTCTGAAAAAAAATGTAAAGCCATGTCTCTGTAAAGCCAGTGTGATGACTCTTTTTTGTCAATAAATTCTCCTCCCGAAAGCGGAGAAAGCGACGGTAGTTTCTTATGGGATTTAAAATTCGGAATAAGTTTTGTGACGGCCATACCTCCTTGTACTTTGCAAGTAAGAGATAAATCAGATCCTTCCCGAAGTGGACCCACGACTCCTGCCAAGGCTCTCCCAGTTGGGTCATAGATCGACACTGATACTGGTGGTACTGCATAATTCAAAAGGATAAAGGTTAAAAACGATGATATCTCACTTACTCATTCCTAAAGTTATAAGATGAAAAATAATGGGGGAAAGTCAAGTTGATGTTTTCACGAAGTCTCACTTTCTCCCTGTCAGAATGGAAGGAGAAACAAATGACGGTAATCCTCTTGGAAACAAATGGAGGGGGACTCCATAATCGTAATACATCAAAATGAGCTATACGAAAGTAGAACTAAAGTAGCCATGACGTACCTAAGACTGAGAGGTTGAAGCGGAAGTTCCTTGTTGGTGAGTTACGGAAGTCCACGCGACATCTATAAACTCCTTCGTCTGTCAACTTGATATTTTCAATCACGAGAACGGCAGGCTCTGTGACGGTTCGGAAATGTGCCCTTGTGCCAAAGAGCAGTGATGAAGACCAATGGCGAGCTAAAATAAGTACGGCAAAAATTTAGGAGATTGATTTGGTGGAAGGAAATTCTTCGGAAGCGGAAGCAGGGATAATTCTTCAATTGCGTATCTCATGTTTTTCTGTTTTGATTTCCTTCGACCCGAATCCAATAAAAAACTTGTACGCTTCACGGTTCTTCATCATTTTCCGCTGCACTTTGAACGGTGCACTTTAGATTTAAAGCGAGATAAGAAGTGATTTGGCAGGGAGAAGTGATCACAGGATCTAACTACGCATCTCTATCTAGATCTTTGCAATATAACAACAAATAGAAACATTAATTTCAGACTTACCTCCACTAAACGGCTTTCCCCGCACGTCCAGGCTATGAAATTCAACATCAGAAATGTTAACAAAAAGCCTTGTTTTATTAAGGCCTAAGCTTTTGGAAAGTATATATGGATGAAATTCGATCCTGTGGTCAGCAGCTTTTAAAACTATTTCAAATAGAATGGAAAAATCGAATGTGCACTTTCTAATATGGGCTTTCCACGAACAACCAAACTGTCAGTAAATTGAGGAAGGAGGGTGGCATTAGCTTAACATCAAAGAATCTCGCTGAAGTCTCTCCTGACATTCATACATTTCTCTTTATAATTCATTTCGATCTGTGGGTGTGTTTTTCATTACTTCCGACCCTGCATGACACATGAGATATTTCTGATAGAAAAAAGTGAAACTACGGCCTGCTTTCTCTCGTGTTGTCTTTGCAATTGGAGAAAGTTTTCGCTTTCTCTTTTCCCCGCTTATGAGCATCTGTTTCCGTTGTTGTAATAGCCTTCGGCCTGTTTTACAATTTGGCATTGCTTCATAATGTAACCCAGTGGTAGGAAAGTAGCGGTGACTGTAGTACAGTGTATTTTCTTATCATCAATAATCACTCACTTACCTATAGACAGGCTTGGCAAAATCATCACGAAACCATAGTACCATATGGACCGAATCGTCACGTCTGCTTGGGGTCACATCGCACGCCAGCTCAGCCCTTCCGCCAGCTATAGACTCCACTGCAATTTCTGGTACGGCTGGAAAACAGAAAAGTTTCCGGATTAGGTCTAAGCCATTTAACGAATTCTGGCCCTAATGGCTAGTCAACCGCCGCCAATGCCACAAAAGCACCAAACTTTCTCTTACTGTGTTCGCATCGTTATACTCCCATTTAACCCTGAAATGCGAAATTCACGGAAGAACAAAGCCTCGTAAGGCACCACAGCGGAATCCAGGTCAGATCCAACGTCAGCCAGCCATCCAATAAACTCAATTCACTTTCACCTTTTACTACTCGCTCTCTGGTAAATCTGATGGAATTGAATTGACTCCTTTTCCGCCTATTAGAACTAATGTAAGATATTAGGACAGTTAGTACTAATTATAACTGCAAACACTAACAATCCAAGTAGCCGACAAATCTCTTAGCACATTGATTTCATTTTCGACATTCGCCTTTCAATTTCAATAGGGTGGTACTTGTGCCTGTGTGCTTTATTCAAGGAAAGCAGGAAGGTCGTTAAAGTTTACTATTCACACCCATGCCAACCATAAATTTATGACAGCCGTTGGCAATAATAACCAAGCAGAGGAACTACGAACATTGGAAGTTAACACATCGACACTTTCATTACTTTTCTAATATCCTTTACACACCTCACGACAGGAATAAATCAACGGAAGTGAAAGCAAAAAAGCTCAAGAAACGGAGGCAGTGAAAGTCATGATTTATCATCATAATAAAAATAAAACCGAATCACTCCATACATAATTTCCTTCGCACTATCACAGATATATTATGTGAATGGCTCTAAGAAAAGAACAAAAAACAAGAGCTAAAAGGAATATTAAAGTCACACTGCATTCTCAGTGTACACTTTACTCAAAACCTCTTTATAACTGCCAGGCCCTATTTTATAAAATCAGAGCAAGAACTCATAAAATTTTTATGATGGGCTCTCAAAAATATTCTGCTGCGTAGAATTTCATATGAAGATGCAGAATGTAGGAGTTGAAAGTCAGTGTTGAATGTCGTTATGCATGCAGAAGAAAATGATTCATTTACACCCACTTCTGGAGTAATCATTTCATACCATTTACCACATGAGAATATCGTTTGTGGAAAACGAAGAACCACATTTCACAACGTCGGCGGCGGAAGGGCAGAAGTTAAACTTTCTGGAACTCCAATTACTCCACCTTACAGAAAATTAAACTTGATAGTCTTTTTGGAGAGTATCTTCATCTAACATTTCCCACATGAAGTTTGGTTTAACGATGGAAGAAGCGTTGATATAAATTGAACCCAAGAGTAGAAAGGAAAGGGATCTTAAATCTAAATCTATGTTCTGTGACTCGGAAGTCCGGAATTTAACTGAAGTATATCGTGTACTTTCTATTCAAGAGAGAAAGTGAAGCACATTATGGAAGAAATCGACAGAAATATCCTCAAAGAGGTGTAAAGGCAAGAGACTTATGGCTTCACTTCACAATCTTAAAGGATCTTAAGTATGCCGCTGCATCTTGAAAGCCTTCAAAAACTGCTCTTTTCAGAACCACTTTTAAACCATCTTTGATATTATTAGCTGTGCAATTATTCTGTAGCGGACGCTACTTTATGCTTTTATCCTGTCTGTCTGCCTGTCCGTCTGCCTGACGTCCTTCAATAACTCAGGATCTACTGGACCCATTCGAATACTGTTTGCAGCAAAGGGTCTCCTGATTGAAACTCTGTATTGACATTAACCGACATTACCCATTAACTAACTTTTTTCTACATATATGTCAATGACAAAGTTGGCATTACCTTCATAACATAAAAAATTATCTCTACATTTGCTTGTCTCTTTAAGAAAAACAACTTTTATACATGCATTTACACCAATGACCTTATGGTGACCTACTAGTCAGAGGTCAAAGTCAAATTCATAATTTTAACTCTTTCTTCATTTTTCTACTCTATTCTACGCTTTTCACTCGTATCTCCTCCGCTACTTTGTTATGCACGGTGTTGCCTCGGTTTATTAACACTGTTTTAAATTAATTTTAGTTGGTAACAAAAATTAGGCCACACAGCTCCAGAGCAGAGCCAGAGCCAGAGCGTATTTAACGAATATACACATTGAGACTTCTCCAGGTGTGTAATTTTGAACGAAAGAAAAAAAATGCACAAAGAACTTTTCGAAACCAAGTTTTGGCCACCGCCTTTTGGAACTCTGGAGAAATTCAAAGGAAGTTTGGTTTGAAGGGAGATAAATTTTGGACTGGATCTTGAATGAGGTCTAGTTAACTCTTTTTCGGAGCCAGATGTGTTCCAGTGCATTAGTGAATGCGGGCTAACCGAAAGGGATGTGTTTGGACGAGGTGTTCAGGAGGCTGGGATAGCGTGTAAGGAAACGTTAAAGGTTCAACGTTTAAATAAGGCAATAGACATAAAAGCCTCCCTGCTACCTCTACCTCTTCATATAATTTATGAGTGCGATATAATCAATTTATTGGAGCTGAGCCATTAGTTTGGCCTGGGTGAAAGGCCCACGATGACGGAGAAAGTTCGCGAAAAGGAATTGAAGAGAAAGCTTCTTTTCTATCATCCCTCCTTTCTTTGCATATAAGAATATAAACCTTTGAGGATTTACGAGCTCGACTTGGACTCCCTTGTTACCTTTAGAATTTACACTATTGTTGTTTACGACATGTAGAAAAGTACGAAACTCACATTATGTGTTGTATAACCTTCGACCTCTCATTATAACATCGTCTATACTTGACATTATAGCATATAGACACATTACACTGTTATAAGCCCCTCGATTCCTATTACTCATCATTAAACAAAGCCTACTTCCTTGACAGCAAAAGCTTTTAGTTGATTTGCATTTAATGGGCTCCGAAAAATCCTTCTTTATTATGAACCCTATCATCACTTTAACTTCTAAAAGTTTAAATCCTGGTTTCTTTTTTACCAATTCCGAAACACTCCGAGATTTTCTAACTTTCTCCATGTATATTTTGAAACAATGCGGCGCGTCAGTATATAGAATACGCTTGACAGCATCCATAGAGTTCCTCTCTAGCACTGTTTTTCTACGCAGTTGTAACAGATCCAAAGGACACCATTTCCATTTCAACTAAATCAAATTCCAGTAATCTAAACAAACTTTAAGTTCCACTCTCACTTGTCTCTCTACTCTATGGGAGAATCTGTAGACTTTTCACATTGCCTTTTATTTACCTTCCACTCACAGTCTATTTCAACGTACATAAAATATGAAGAAGGCTTACGGCGCATAGCAAAAGCACCTTCCCGTAAGTGAAAGTCGTCGAAAAGCAAAATAACAGCGTGACTCTGTATGGAGAGGACTTTAATGGTATACATATAGACAAAGTTTGCAATCCAATCATCAGTTTGCTTTAGTGTAATTCCTTTAAGCAAAAAACTCTCTTTCGATCCATATTTTCCTAATGTGGATATTAGACTCTCATAAAACTGTGATTACTTTCATATACACTTTCCTCTGTGATGGATTTATATAAGCAGTATAGCGATGATTACTTTTCCTGGCGTGTTTGATCACGGGAAAAGATGGTGAAATATTCGCATTCTTTAGATTAAATCCCCAATCTTATGTTTGGCAATGTATGCTCACGTAATCAATTCGTGCGAAGAATTCTCCTTATGTATTGACGGGAGGTTGATAATTCTTTTGGAAGTTGCGTGAAACAAGGTAGCGTAAACTTAATCTTCCTGCGACTACATTATAGAGGCAAAGGTGAATGGAGATGGGAGTCCAAAAGGAATTGGATTGCATGCTCAAGGTGTAAGCACGACTTGCAATTTGTTCTCACGACATTTCACCTTTTCGGGTCGATTCTTATAAGTCCGACTTGGAAAGTTTTCAAAGGAAAATTCAATATTCAATAGGGTCGTTGTTGTTGTTGCTCCAGCTATGAGAAAAGAAATAAATGATTTTTTATCGAAAAGCGTGCTTTTATTATTTATAGCAGCACGCTAACTGGCATCCGTAGTTGCCCGTGCCTTTTACGCATCTAAAAGGCAGCCAGGAAACTTCTTCATTGCGAAAATTTTCGTCTCTGGTACAAGGGAATGGGCTATTCCCAACCGTATAGGATTTCTAAGGGAATGCTCATTGAATGTAAATCGAATCCAAGTGTGTGTTTTTGGTGCACAGAAGGGCAAGAGGGAACTTAAAGTAGCCCATTGGAGGGAGGCTAAATCTAGGACGTAGAGTAAAATCTACACACGCATCCCCATCATTAGGTGAAAGAAACGGAAGGAAAAATGGTCTCGATGAGAATTGAAAAAAAGAAAATAGAATGAGGAGATCCGAGATAGAGTGAGATGAAGTGGCCCATTGTGTAATTCTAAATTCCTCTAGCGACTTGGCTCCAAAGCATTATTCCAAAGCCAGAGGCAGAGGCACTGCTGTGAAAGTTATATGCGAAAATGGAGAAAAGTTATGTTTCGCATTGTACCCCGGTGAATCCGTACATATTGAGCACCGGAGCATGAGGGGAATGTCGGTGGTGGTGGAACAGCATGAACAAAAGCCGGTATGGAAATCCGCAGAGAAACAAGACTCTGGGTAACAGAGTCTAACACATGCAATTCATAAACATCCAAGAGTTTCGTACACACGACATGGTTGACTTGAAATTGCTTATGGGCTAACTAAATTATAAACTGCGCTGTGTAGCATAAACTGTGTTGTGTAGAGAAATAGACAAGAAGCAAGCTTTCTCTTCCTAACTTTCACCATGTTTCATTAAGGTCTCTAGATCCCATTCATCATTATGAGGAATCCTTTCTCCATTTATGACTCACACCAGAGACCTTATGCGATGAGTATGGGAGAAAATTCAGAGAAAATTAGACCCTGTGCCCTTACGTTACGATGAAAAAAGGACAAAAGAGAAAGATCAAGTCACCCTGCGGCTTGGTAATTTCCGATTTCTGACGCCATGTTTCCTCCCGTCTCTTCTAATACCGACCATACTGAGAGTAAAAAGTCTTTTTGTACACTTTTTTTATATTAGGAAGGCTAAGAGCATACTTATCGTCTCTCCCATTGTCTACGCGAACGGCACTCAATCTTCATAGAATCCGAAATTCTCCTGTGTGCCTCTTCGTCTAATCAACCCACAAATCCTATTCAGTCCTTTGAAATTATAAAAGTGCGACATTATGGTGAAAGTAGGGTATTAGATGCCCATGGATATGTACTTAATTCTTCACAAGGAAAGAGCCAAATGACCACATTCAAAGGAAACTAATTTCACTTTTACGGGAAGGGCACCAGGGCAAGTTTCCTATTTACTTCTTCCTTCCTTCCTGGGAACCTGCCATGCCGTAGGCAATTCGGAGAAACTTCGGTTTGTGTATATTTAAAAAAAAAATTCTTCAACCCTTCTTCAACCGGCAGACACACATATAAAATCCCTTTGGGAATGTTTTAGACTTTCACTTTCCTCACTGAATTTTTCACCGCCTCTGCACTTCCTTTGGGGAACAGAACTTACGCATAATTTTTCTTGCTCATATAACGTAGCTCTGGCGGTGGGAAGCGGTGGGGTCGGGTCGGTTTTTATCTCTGCCGTACATCCCTTACATTTAGACATCGCTTAAAGGAATTGACGGGCAAAATGGATTTATTTCGGTGTTTTGGAAAAGCGGATTACTTGGATTTATTCTGATACTTGATGAATAATTTGCTCCTTTGCCAAATTAAGCTATGTACTAAAAATGTCTCCCGGTTTCCTTTTTCACGTAATTTTCATCAAGTTAAGACAAGAGTTAATGCCACTACCCTCAAGGACTTCTAAAACTTGTCAATGGCATTTGAGCCTCGAGAAATAGTAGTTTAGTCCCGACGGTTCAGCAACCCATATCTTCAAATCGGAGGGATTTATTTGGCAGAAAGAGATCAAAAGAAACGTTCCAATTTAGGAGATAGAAATTCAGTGAGTCGTGATTGAAATCTACGGTACGCTTAAGTACCACGCATGTTATCCTCAATCCAACTTTCCCGATGGTTGATTCAAACTATCTCAAAGAAATAAGGAGTAATCAAATGTGACAACAGTTTGATTACTCTGGAATTAAAACGGAAGTGAGCGCGTATTGAATTGCGTCTACACGTGGAAAATTACAGAGTTGAAATAAGGACAGATAGACTGATGTCTTCATTTCTGTGTTTCAATTACTTCTTCCTACAAACATAAACATGTCAACTACTGTCAAATTACTATCATTCGCTATCGATTTCAATCGCGAATTTTAAATTAAGGAGCATGTTTAGATCAGAGGAACACAGCTTATTGACCCCATTCTACCTTTCATCGATAAGTTTTTAAAATGAGAAAACTCTGTGTGTGGTTTGTTTTGGCATAATTACAGTGTACCGGATTTAATAAATTACTCCGTTTATGTCTCGGGCTGTTGTTTATCTGGATCTAATCAGTAGGTTTATAACACGCAACGTCTAATACGAAAAAAGCCACTAAAACGCCAAAGCGGATGAAGGGTTAATGGCAGCAAAAGGTCTTGGGTCTTGGGTTTGAATACCAATAGAATAGAATTGGTTTATTGGACGTACGGCTTAGCCCTA
>VNWY01001554.1:0-13935 GCA_009869845.1 Pseudachorutes palmiensis
TAAAATCTTAGTTAAGTTAATTCAAATATTTAAAGCTTTAGGCAGTATTTTGTACAATTCTTGAAAATCGATTTTACTTCCTGCAAGCTCAACATACATAGCAAATAATGAAAAAAAAGGCACAGAAGAAGCCAAATGTATTAAAGTCCAACCTGTTGAAATACTAATGAATTAACATTTATTAATTCAAATTAGAACAAATTGATTGTTCTAAAAATAGGTCAAGTTTTAATCAATCCATAGCTGGGCATGATTTTACGTTTGTCTGGCGAATGAGAGAGTCCGTGTATTAGTGCTCGATGTGGAGAGTTGCATGTGTTGGAATTGCAATTTTAATTAATTATGTAATTGGGACAGCAGGTTCAACCTGTGGAAGCGTTCTGAGGAAGCAGGCGAGTTCAAAGGTCACTGGCATACCAGGGTTTATCGTTAATTGGATAAGCAGTACAACACGTGAAGAGTATTCTTAGAAAATGGCAAGTTAATTACAAGGCTCATTAAACCGGGCTCCATCCTATGAACAAGGTATAATCAGTATAATCTAGTGGTATTCAACTCCATGCAGGACTGTTATTATAGTTCTGATTATCCATAGATTTTAGCCATACTGGATTTCGCCTCTACTAGAGTCTAAATGATAATTGAAGAATTACGGAACCAGGGCAAGGGCTGACGGAGTAAAGAAGGTCAAAATGTCTGCATTTCCTTCTATGATATCCAATGAACCACCACCAATTGATTCAGATGAAGAGGAAGAAGAGTACGAGTATGAATTTAGGTCAAATGGACTTAGGCTGGACATATCCGCAGGTAAATGACACCGGCAAACTTTACCATATGGATTGTCTGTCAATTAATAATGCTCATTGTTATCTTATACTGACAGAGCCATCACCACTGGGATCTCCGAGGAAGGCTCCTGCTAAGGCCAGCCACCCGACACCACCACCAGTGTCCAACCACCATGAAACCCAGCAGCCAGTGCTATTGAATGGAGATTGCATATCGGTAGAAAAGGAGCCAGGAGATGGAGTTGTTCCTCCGCAAGATGAGAATTTAAACTCGATTACAAAGGAAACAATTGATTCACAAAGCAAGAAGAGTATTATCGATTCATCACAGTCATCTCCTACTCCTTCACCTTCGCATGAAGAAGAAGAATCCCCACTTGAAGTGGAAGAAGAAGTGGAACCGGACCGTCCCAACTTGTGCTGCGACGAGCCACCCTCTATTTTAACAACACACCTTTCAGAACCCGTGGACGTTGACCTTTCCATATCTCCTCTTGAGCAAAGCACTTCTCCTGTACCCAGTTCTGAAGACTTATTTCCGAGTGAATTCGAATTCCAGATTCCTAGTGAACTGGTAGTCGATAGTGAGGAAAAATCACTAGAAGAAACCCTCTGTGTTGAAGAAGAAGATGAAGACTTTGGTGACTTTGCATTCAATCCTTGTCCAGAAGTTCCAGCAGAGCCAGTACTTTTTAACAACGTTCAGGAGGTCCAGAAAATTCCAATCCATCCTGATCCTGTGGAAGAAGAGGAAGAAGATGATTTCGGTGATTTCTCTTCCTCTGATGCCAAAGGTAAACATTTAAAAAGTCTGAATCTTTTATTAATCTAAATTCTGTTTGACTTTAGATTCATTTGCTCCGCTTCCTGCTCCAGCCATATTTCAACCAGCATTTTCTGTCCCACGCCGAGATTCCGTTCAACTGGAAGGGAGATTTGACAGCATTGTGAAGTCAGTATTTGCCTCACCCTCTCCGAGTCTTCCAGCTGACAAAAGTCTGGAGCTGATTGACAATCAATTGGGAGACAAGGATTCAAACGGAGCCTGGGCTCATGTGCAAGAGTTCGAAGACAGCAATTCCCTCCTTCACAAGTGGCCTAGGAGTGGGATCCATCACCTACTCCTCAAAAGTCTCAACATTGACACTTCCAACATTGTGAGTCACTGCGCATGCCTGACGCTGAAATGAAAATGTTAACTTGTCGTTGATTTGTAGATTTACAGTGCAAAATACGGGACAATTGAAGTACCGAGATTTGCGTCGAGCCTTGTTGATTCTCCGCTTCAGCCACAGTCCATTGGCAACACTCCGTTTGACCTCCCTTGTGTTCCATCCAGGGCAAATCGTTTAGGTAAAATTCCATTTGTTTTTATTAACTGTGGAAATCTCACGTTTCATTTTATTTAGACGACTTGTCTGTGTTTGAAATGGAGGAGAGTGTAGCTCCAAGTTCCAATTTGAGTCCAGAAGCAGTTCGTATTTTGGAACAACTTCCAGACTTGTCATACATGCTCGCAAGGTCACTCGTTTTCCCCAGAAACCCAAAGTATTAACAGGTAAGGAAAATAAAGCCTAAAAAGTTAGCAATTGAAGTAACAAGTTGTTTCATTGTTTCTGAATTTCAGGTTCAAAATCCAACCGAGTCGAGTTGTAAATGAAGCTGACGTGAGAATTAATCAGCGATTTGGTGCTATATTTATGATTAGTTTAAACTGACGACGAGCCTTTCCCTCTGAGGAGCAATAAGAAATAATTTGCATTCCAATTAAAATCCCAAGCATAAATAATCCAGTCATTTCAAGTGTTGTTTTCCCTGCCACCTGGATTAACATAGGCAGGATCCTTGTGATATTAGACTTCTTACAGGTAATAAATACAAACCATTTATTAAACAGGGGTTGTGGATAACCAATGATAAGTTGATGCCAATTAGAAGAGTTACAGTGAACACATCGGATTACTCGATGAGCTTCTTGGATTTGAAGAAGGAACGGAGATAGATGACTTGCCAAGTGGCCAGACCAAGGAGACACAGCATCGAAAAGATAGAAAAGTAAAGGACTCGGGAATTAGTGGACTCGTTCGTATCGCGCATTTCTTCTTCTCGCATTCGCATGAAGCTAAAGTCCTTGACGATAGATTCGGATAAGTCTTCCAGTCGCTTCAATTCAACTTCCAATGGTTTCAGCTTAGCAGCTTCATCCAACTAAGAAACACAGACCGTTTAGATTATGTTAATTAGCTTATAACGAGTAGACTTACTCCTTCGTAACTCTTGGCTTCTACTCCGTGCTTTGTATTCAGGTAGACCTCTTGAGGGAATCCATGGGCACCTTTAGAATCAAAAATGCTCATTACACATCAAAACATTACACAAAACACAACATATACAACATCTGACACTCACCATGAGGGACTTTGGAACTAAAGCAGATTTCATACACTTCATATTCATCAGTGGTGAATGTGAACCGTCCCTTCTCTGCATGGTCCTTACTTCCACAATGTACCTCCCTTTGAATCCACGACCTAACCAATTAAAATCAAATGTTAACCTCTACTTCTCTACATTATGATTAATTAAGGCTCAGTTATGCTTACATGGAGGTCAATGGTTTGTCCAGGGACCTCTGTAATCTCAAAATCACCCGATACGAGGACATCCTTGTGGATTAATGTTAACCTCTTACTTCTCTACATTATGATTAATTAAGGCTCAGTTATGCTTACATGGAGGTCAATGGTTTGTCCAGGGACCTCTGTAATCTCAAAATCACCCGATACGAGGACATCCTTGTGGATTTCTTCCCGAAGACACTTTTGACCACTTGCCGGAAGGTTGAACATGAGTGAATTGGAATTCCCAAGGAAGGTCAGGAGGAGCAAACTGAGTCCATAGCCAATGTGACCTCCCATCCTTGTGCTCTTCAAATTAACTAAAACCAGAGGTCAGGATGAGGTCAAATGAGGAAGAAATACGTAACCAAAATGAGCCAATTTTAATTGAGATTTTGTGAAATCTGAATTGGCAATATGCGGTCAATTCCATTTGAATTTTCCCCCTCGCCACATCATGACACTCACATTACCCCAAACCGATTTTTTGAATTTTGCAAAATTGCAAAAATTCTTCAATGATTATTGTTGAAAAATAATTTTTGCATTGTAAAATGGCATATTAAATTACAAATTATAGTTCAGATCCACAGGGTTTAATTTTTGTGATAATTCATGAATATCTTCAGATCTTTTTACTTAAATTAACAATTTTCTGTTAATCTCAGATCGTTCAAATTCATTTTTTAAAAAGCGTCTTAACTTTTTAGAACAAAAAATTATTGGCTGTTAATGTCATTGTTTAGAGGCAACATGTAGAGGCAGCAGCGTCTGGTAAAACTTGAAAGCAATTTAAGTTGTACTTTTGGATTTTCAAGGACATTTTGCAAACTTCATTTGTCTCTTTGATGTTCGTCAAGGGCGATGCACATGATGACGAGGAGGGCAATGTCAACTCCTGGTGCGATTTCAATGATGTATTCATCCGCTCCAAACAATGACCTTCCAGTCAGAGGTCGGTAGATTTTCACCAATGGGAATTCCCCCTTGCTTCGGCTCTCCCAAGTAAACCCCAGCGCATTTAGCACGCCAGTCTCCTTTCAGAACGATATGCCGACCTTGCCCATTCAGAACGTCACCAAATTGTGTCGACAGTTTGGCCTTGACAAAGTTAAACTGGGTGCTAAACTTGCAAATGACCTGTGAGATATAAAAGAGGTTTTAACACTATTAGGAATGTGGTCAATGACTTTGTTTACTTTGTCTGAGGTATTTCCAGCGTAGACTGTGAACTTGTCTGTGAAAGTCAGCAAGCCTTCTTTCATGTTCAGAACAGGCTGGCCCAAATTATCCAAAAGTGTTTTCTTCTCCCTCAAACTGAATGCTTTTCCAGCCACCCGGAAGTATTCGGTGCCATCGTTCGGATCGGATATCTTGAAGTCATCGCCACTGAATGAAAACATTTTCTCACGGATGCGAAGCTGCACAGTGCGAGGTAGGCAGAACCGTGGTTCGACGGCACATATTGGAACCTGTTGAGGCACTAAAGGGACTTGGTATACCGACTGGTCTGCACCCATTCTCTGGAGAAAGAAAATCAGCGTTAGACTTTGTCAACATTAGGAATAATTACCAAAAAATTACTATGTATACTATATGGCTGGTGTCTTGTTCTTCTGCTCCTGTGAAATCTACGTGTGATATGCTAAAGAAAGAATTCGGAGCACAAAACAGACCCACAATATGACTCGGATGACCTTGTCTAAAACTTGTTTTCAACAAGTGCCAAATGAAATGAAAACAGGCGTGGTCTACTTACATGGTACTATAGGTTCCTCCAAAATAAAAAATTTGCAATGACTTGGAGCTATAGAGGAACAGAGGAAAAAGCTTTTTGTCTGTCGCTAAAAAATGCATTTAGAAAGGCAAGACTGAAGCCACTTTTGGCAGAACTGGAGTGAAATTAATTCAATAAAAGGAATTATTCAGTCGAAAACTGGAAGTAAAATGATCACAAGTTTAGGTTTTGTTGTTCCAATTAGGCCACAGGTAGAATATGAGACACAAATCCAAATCCAAATCGGCCCTTTCAATGTGACAAAACCTTCTATAATTTCCAGCATTCAGAATAACTTCACAGCATCAAACGACAAGTATCTCAAGCATAAACGGGGAAATATACTTTCTAGAACTGACGACCTTGGACCTCAATCGTTCCTGGTTTCTTCCATTTACTGTATTTTCTGATTGCAGAAAAGTATACAGTGTTTGTACAGTAGAAGTTAAATGAGAAAGTTAATTTTCATTATCTTCCTTAAATGAAATTTTCCTACAAGTCCAGTAATTCCTCCTCCTCTTCATCAAAATAATCCTTTGGGACGATAAACGACCAAGGATGAATGTCAGTAGGCAACGTGTTGGTATTGACATGACTAGTCTTCGCAGTAGTCTTCTCCACCGCTGTCACGCTGACGATTCCGTTGGCATCAATGTCGAAAGTGACTTCAATCTGAGGAATTCCTTTTAGAGCCGGTGGGAAACCAGTGATCGCAAACTTGCCGGCCAAATTATTGTCCTTGGTCATCGCCTTCTCTCCTTCAAACACCTGAAATAAAAATCATTTGTTCTGATTGGAGAAATGAAGTGGAGAGAGGCGTTACTTGCCTTAATCAAGACGCCTGGTTGGTTGTCTGCAAAAGTGGTGAATGTCATCGTCTCCTTGGCAGGAATGGTCGTATTCTTCTTAATCAGAGTAGTCATGATTCGACCTTCGGTTTCAACACCCAAGCTGAACGGTGTCACCTCCAATAAAAGCATATTTCCCAATTTCTCCACGCAGTGGTTGCGAAGAATGGCTCCTTGAATTGCAGCTCCAGCGACAACCGCTTCTTCAGGGTTGAGTGACGTGTACAATTTTTTTCCGTTGAAGAAATCCTTAAGGAGCGATTGGATTTTGGGGATTCGACTCGAACCCCCCACCAAAACGACGTCGTCAATCATAGTCTTTTCCATCTTTGCATCACGAAGTGCCTGAAATTGAAACATCAGCCTTAATTTTTTCAAATTGGAATGAACAATGAACAAACCTTCGTCACTGGTTCCAAAGTTGCAAGGAGGAGGTTTTCATTGAGCTTTTCAAAACAAGCACGAGTGATCGACAACTCAAAATCCACACCTTCAAATAGAACCGGAATATCCATGGAAGTGATGGTCGCAGTTGACAGATTCCGTTTTGCAATCTCACACGCTGACCGGAGCTTTTGAATTGCCACGCTACTCGTCACCAAGTCCTTTTTGTGTTTCATTTTGAACTCTTTGGAAAAGTAAGCGACCATTCGATTGTCAAAATCTTCGCCTCCCAAATGAAGATTTCCAGAAGTTGCTTTGACCTCGAACATCTTCTCGTTAATGGTCAAGATGGAGACGTCAAGTTTTCCACCCCCAAGATCGAAAATAAGAACTTTCCGTTCTTCCCCTTTGCGCTGAGAGCAAAGGAACATTTGGAGTATTTGAGAGAATGGGAATGTAATTCTAAGCTAACCAGTTTCTTATGGAGGTCATAGGCCAAAGCCGCCGCTGTAGGTTCATTGATGATGCGAATGACATCAAGTCCAGCGACCGTTCCAGCATCTTTTGTAGCCTGGCGTTGAGCGTTGTTGAATGAAGCTGGAACTGTGATCACAGCGTGAGTCACGGTCTTATCCAAGTGATTTTCGGCAATCTCCTTCATTTTCTTCAGCACCTTGGCTGAAATCTCTTGCGGGGAAATCAATTTCTTTTCTCCCATGAAGTCCACCAAATACAAGGGCCGACCCTCTGCACTGGCGACATAAAATGGCCAGTACCTGACATCAGATTGCACTTCCTGTTCATTATACTTACGACCAAGCAGTCGCTTAGCACCTGAAAAGTTACAATTAATCCAACCATCATCTAAATTCATTTTGTAGGTTCACTTGTAATGGTGTTTGACGGGTTTTGGGCTATTTGCTCCATCGCTATTTTCCCAATGCAACATCCTGATCTTGTTGTTCTGGTGAAAGCAACGCAACTGGGGGTGTCCTTGGTCCCATGGGGAATCCGTAACTGATTATTGGGGATGACTTCCACTTTTCCATTTTTGCAGATAGCCACACGGGAGTTGGTCGTCCCCAGGTCAATCCCGATGGTTGGTGATCTGAACATTTTCAATTGAAATGGAGTGCAAATGAAGCTAAAATTGAGTTGTATACTGGTAGATACTGGACTGAGAAAGTCAGATTAAAGAGAGACACCTAAACAGTGTGAATGAATCAGTGTCTGGTTATGTTGAAATGAAAGATCAATGAATTGGATCAGTCGACTCCAGTGTGATTTGTGACAATCGACACTAGACTCTTAATGAAGGGAGCTGCACTGAAATTCAAGCTAAATGATTCTTCAACTGCCTTTGTTCCCCTTTGGATGGACGCTCGTGTGCTTCTTCAGAGCTTTGCAAATGGCTCTGAATACGCTGGAACTTTGCATCGTCAGCAATTAAAGTGTGATAAGGAGTCGAAGAATAAACTAAAGAAGCCATAAAATAAGACAATTAACTTTCAACACTGTCATTACCCTCAACCCCTCTCACTGCTTTAGTTTAAAAAAAAATTAAAATTACACACTCCAAAATACTTCAACTTCTTGACCTCTTGACTCAATTTTGAAACCTCTGCAGAAAATAAACTTCCTTTCCTTCAATGTAGTTTCAAATGAAATATTTTTTAAATAAAAATTCCCTATAGTAGTCAAAATAGCTTTTAACAGTTGAACTTTGAATTTCATTTTAAATAATATTTTATAGCTAATAAAATAATACTTTTGTTTCTTAAATTCTTGAATAAATTAAATGTCAGACAGGTGACCTGAGTTTTCATTTTGGCATTTTCAATTGCACAAGTATTCTAAAATATTTGCCAAATACTTGGCAGTATTTACTAATGCTTGCCAGCAACTTTAAGCAAAAGCATCTTATGCAGCGTGAGACTGAACTGCGACTACTTTCTGGAAAAAGGTGGTGTCGCTTCATTGAAGAGCGCCATCTAGTGGGACACATTTGCAACGTGCAGGATGGAAATCGCAGAGATGACTGGAGAAGTCGATCGTTGACTTCAAACTGAGGTCAAATGCAGAAGCCAACGCTTTAAAATTGTTTGCATTGACATCTGGGTTAGCTTAGGATTTGGGAATTTAAAACCCTTTTGTTTGTGGAAGCTTCTGTGATGTCTAATGCCTATGCTGTTACATATTGCAAATTAGAAAGAAGTTTCCCATTTGCAGGGAAAGCATGAGGATTCGGAATGGCCATGGAGCATGAAGAATTAGAAGGATTTTACGGTTGATTAGTTAATTTATGTTTGTTGAAATGTTAATTTCCACCTGAACTAATCATAGAAGGTTCTTTCCATTCCTTATGTGCAAAACTAAATTCGGCCAGTGCTGACTGAGCCTTTCTTGGGTTGTTTTTGGTATTCTTGAGTTTCTGTGGTTTTAGTTGTCTGTCCATGTCATTCTGCGTGAGGAGTTTGAGGTGCTTGTTTGTTGCGTCTCGTTCTTACTGTGTCGTAATTTTCATTGTTTCCTTTTGCGTGTGTGTCACTTCCTTCCTTCCGTAGAAGACGCTTCATCCGCTGACCCACTTGCGATGTGTCTTGTGACGTGGACAGTACTCCTGACCTTCGTCCAAACCGCATTGGCACAGACTGGGACCAACACTTGTAAGTACTCTTTCTAATGGCAATTCAATGGGGCATTCTGATTCCAATCTTAGTGTCAATACTTATCTCCTTTTCATTCATTTATTCCAACTGAGGAAGTAAAGGGGGAGTTGTTTTTCCAATGTTGACCTCGGATCTTCCAGTGTCAACAAAATTCCAATAAAGGGACACTTTGTGCGTCTCATTTTCCTTACTGCTCCTCTGAAATGGAAAGAACCGAGGGGAAATGGAAAGAAACCAGGGGAAATGGATTAATTAAATGAGTGTAATTAAGCATGCAGAGAATGGTAACTGGAATAAGAAAGTGTCCCTTCAAGGGGCACTTGGGATGCATGACATGACTTGACACAGTTGAAGGAGGTTGAATTAATTAAGAATCATGGCCCATGGGGACACAAAGGACAGTGCAATTAACAAAGTAAATACAAAGAAAACATTAAATTAACAACCTCCAAATGCATTTTAATGGACACTAATCCCCACATTCACAAACTCCATACAAATGAACCCAAAAGTGTCAAAGTGTCACCCAATGACTCCATCATGACTCCATCACCCCATGTCACATGGACTTCAGGTGACCACAGAAGAAAAGATTGGCTGAATTGATTGGCTCATTGTCCTTTATTTGATTTCCATGTAATCTCTGTTTGTCTTAAGACTAAAATGCAAACAAGGATTCCCTTGGATGTTTGTGATGGGATTTGCTCATGCGTAGAAGGGCGTGGTGTCTTCCTCAAGGTACTTTAGCATGTCATGTCACCTTTATTTTCTTTTCTCAGATCGACTCTGTGTTCCTGACGTCCTGATTGGCTTGTGCCCTGAAATGGTGTCCCGAGTTTCTCCCCAAGGAGGAAGGATCCACTGCGTACCTGGGAATGACAAAGTAATTAATTAACTTATTTCCAGAATGTAGGAATAAGACAAGGACAAAAGGAATCGTTAGGAACCATGAGTTGCCAGCAACACACCGCACCCGCGGCAAAAACAAAAAAAATGGAGCAAATGGAGCAAATGGTTGTAAATTGTTACAACTTTTTGTGTTCCTGGAGAGTGACAACTGACAACATGACAGGAATGAGTTATGCTCAATAAGCTTATTTAACAACTAAAAAAAATAAAAACTGGACTGCGTAATAGTAGCCTTCCGGGCTTTAACTCCATTCCCAAACTAATTGTTATTTGTTATTAGGATCGACTGCATTGGGATTGTTGCGAGAGGTGAGGCTGACCTTTTGGTGCTGGAACCGGAAGAGATCTACGTCGCCCATCGTTTCTTCCACGACGCTTTCTTTGTCCTCACGGAAGTACGAACAATCCCTCGACAGGCAGGTACGAAGGTCAATTCCCACAAAGAGACCTTGTGGCTTGTGGGAATGAAAGAGTGACGAGTGTGGGGATTAAGAACGGGTTTGGTGGTGACCTTGAACTTGTCCCTCAAAACATGATGTTCCTTCCCACTGTTGAATCAACGGATGTTGCACAACTTACTATTACTCATGTTCCTTCAATCATTAAATTCTATTTTACTGGAGTATTATACTGGAGAATTACTCCAGTCATGCAATTAGTCCACATGGAATCATTCATTGTCTCTTTTCAGGCTCATTCAGATACGAACCGGTCGCCCTGGTCAGGAATTCAGCCAACATACGAGTGACGAGTGTGGGGATTAAGAACGGGTTTGGTGGTGACCTTGAACTTGTCCCTCAAAACATGATGTTCCTTCCCACTGTTGAATCAACGGATGTTGCACAACTTACTATTACTCATGTCCCTTCAATCATTAAATTCTATTTTACTGGAGTATTATACTGGAGAACTACCTCACACTCCAGTCGTCCAGTCATGCAATTAGTCCACATGGAATCATTCATTGTCTCTTTTCAGGCTCATTCAGATACGAACCGGTCGCCCTGGTCAGGAATTCAGCCAACATACGAACACTCTCAGACCTTCGAGGGAAGCGTTCATGTCACACTGCCTTTGGAAGAACTTCTGGATGGGAAGTACCCATTGCCAGACTCATGGAGAAATCAGTCATGGCCCATTTCTGTAGTCCAGAACTCACAACGCTCGAGAGGGAATTGGCCTCCGCGGCAGAGTTCTTTGGAGATGCCTGCAGTCCTGGGAATTGGGTTCCAGACAAGGAAACTGACAAGGAACTGAGTAAATCCATCAACTATTTAATCAATTAATAGAATTTAATAATTATAATTGATTTTATTTTCCAGAGGAAAAGTACCCGTCCCTTTGCTCCCTTTGCGATAACAAGAAGGAATGTGGGGAGAATGACAAGTTTGCAGGGTTCAGAGGATCCCTTCGCTGCTTGACTGAAAACCGTGGAGACGTTGCGTGGACACGTCTGGAGACAGTCTATCAGTTCTTCAGCGGACAATCACTTACACAGAACCCAATCACAGCTCCTTTCCCGTCACCTTCGAGTCCACCTGTCGTAGGCACATCTGCGCAGACCTCAACTCCCCTTATAGGAGACTACTCCTTCCTCTGCCCAGACGGGTCACGGGTACCCATTGACACACTCACACCATGCACTTGGGCTGGGCGACCGTGGAAGGCATTCCTCGCCTCCAACCGCTACTTGTCCCCTGGCCTTGTGGCAGACTTGCAGCAGCAAATCACGCTCTATCGGACAATTGGTCATGGGAGTGTCGGTGTCTCCTGGCCAGTTGACATCCTTGAGATTGGTAGGAATGAAGTGGAATTCCACATTCCAGCATCCATTGCACCAACAGTCACGCCCCTCACTTACCTGGACAGAGGGAACTACACCGGAACGATTGAGAAACCGACCTGTCCCAACAGGCGTACTCACTCGCTTCTGCGTCCGAAGTGAACTGGAGAAGCAGAAGTGCAACTCATTCCGAATGGCAGCCGTTGGGAGGAGAATTGCACCAATGTTCGACTGTGTCCAGGCCGAGAGTAGGCAGGAGTGTATGCTCAAGATTGCCAGTGGCCAGGCAGACGTGCTCAGCGTCTCTTCCAAGGAAGCATTCCAAGCATCAAGGTAATTTCAAATAACCTTGGAAAAACCGGTGCTTAATTGATACATATGGAACACAACTTTTTTTTGGTTTCCAGACGATACCGCCTCACTCCGATTCTTTCTGAGGCTGAGCGATTTGGTGATGAGGAAAATGACGCTGCCCGTTACACAGTGGCTGTGGTTCGAGCTGACTCTGGGATCCAGAACTTATTTGACCTCCGAGGGAAGAGGTCATGCCACGGGAGTGTGTCCAGTCTCACTGGGTGGAACATCCCACTCACACTCCTCAGGGACAACGGACTCATCTACACGGAAAAGTGCGACTTTGGAGGAGCACTTGCTAACTTCTTCAGTGGTGGAAGTTGCATCCCAGGGGCCATTGATCCTCTCTTGAACCTCCCAGAGTCACTCTGTTCCCTCTGCGCTGGATCAAGTCTAGGTCAGAAAATCTCTCGCCACTTGGCGAGGACCTTGAGGTCAGAAAATGGGATGTTGACGTTCAACTTCCCTCTGTTTCAGATGCACCTGGACTGGGCCTGAATCGCCAGAGCTTCTGCGCCAACAACGAAGCGGAAGGGTTCTACGGAGACCTTGGTGCATTCCGTTGCTTACCCACTCAAGCTGCAGATGTCGCATTCACCGACCACTTGACCCCATTACTCAACACAGGCAAGACTCACTCACTTGGAATTACTCATTTTGTAATGTGACAATGTACGGTGTTTATTAAAATAGATCGGCTGGCCAATGCCACATGGGCAGTTGGACTTCAGTCTGCGAACTTCCGTCTGGTCTGCCCCTATGGCCCCTCCAGAGCCATCACAGAGTTCCGCCAGTGCCATTGGGGCAAGGTCCCTGCCAACAAGGTCATCACAAGTGAAGTGAAGGACTATGTGGCCAGGGAAGACATCCGAATCTCCCTTCTCAAGGTCTCTCAGACATTCCACCCGGAACAAACAGTGCTGCGTCTCTTTGGTTCCTTCCAAGGGGTCCCTGACCTTTTGTTTAAGGTAAGGGATGGAATTATTGCTTCACTTGGTGCTTAATTAACTCTGTTTAGGACATTTCTGTTGGGCTGGTTCCCTTGAACGAGGGTGCTTTGGCTGACAATGCACGGAAGATTGACCAACATGGTCGTTTTGTGAACACAAAGAAGGACATAGTGTACGACCAACAGTATGCAAACAGGATCATCAGAGACATTGACGATTGCAGTGTAGCCATTCACTTGATGCCATTGACCTCTCTCCTCCTCCCACTCCTCATCATCACATTCCTCCACTGACACAAAACATTCACACAACTAATGCTACTTTGAATTTATATTTTCTGAATGGAACAAAATAAAACAAATGCCATTTACTCATCATCTTTGACACTTTTTAGGGTTTATGAAACACCTATTCTGTCAACAATTGACCCATCCTCTTGATTTGTTTTTCATTACATCTACTACCATACAGTTCATAGTTAAGCCTCTATGTTGCTCTCTTTCAATTTCAAACTGATGATTAATTTGTTGACGATTGAACTAATCACAGGCAAATAGTTTGCAGATTGCACCCTAATGTTTAATTCAAACATAATCAATTGTTAACTAATCTCCGCTTTTTAGTTAAAAATTCAGAAAATGACAGAAATGTGTCCACAAATTATATAAGCTAGACTTTAATTATTGAAAAATACTTTTGATATGTTAAACAAATATGCCATAAGAGCAACCAGTTCTCCATTTAAAATGAGTTGACATCATTTGCCAGAATTTTCATTCTTGAATTAAATCTCAATAATTCAAAATATGATAAACTAAACCGTGGTGACTAAGTAGCAGAATAGTGACTGAA
>VNWY01001555.1:0-13908 GCA_009869845.1 Pseudachorutes palmiensis
AGGAGGCAAAAAATTCCCCAAGACGGCCCTGCACCAAGAGTCACAACCCCACTCAACAAAAAAAAACCCTGGCCCCCGATGTCAAAAATTATTAAAATCCATGTGTGTGATACCCTTAGAATCTGTGCTTGCCGGGTAACCAATGACGATGCGGCACTTGACGACCTTGGTCCAGTTGCCGATGGCACTAATTGCCCACCTACTGAATAAACAACTTATAAAAATAATTTTCTTGCCTATTCATTCTGAAATAAAAAGGCAAGTCGAATTTATCCATCTTCCAGCATCCTACGATTGACCTCAAGCATAAAAGAAACAAATCTAAAGTCAAGCGCACTAAAAACGCCGCCGCCAACGGCAGTTTCCGAGAAGCAAAGCGTTTTATTCAACTTTCAATCGCGATGAATTCGCAGACATTGACATTAGACGGAATTCAACAGAATCCGATAAAACCTGACACAAAATTAAGCCGAACGAAAGTTTCATTTTACCCTCTAGAATCTGTAGTAAAAAGTATAGCGCCAAAGTCGTATTCCTGTTTTTCCAAAATATTTTCAAGAGAATTTGTCAAAATTTTTGATGAAAAAACCCGCCGTTTTTGTCGCGCCAAATTCAAAAAGATTTTTGTAAAACAATGGCGTCCTCGACACACGAGGATTTTAGAAAAGTGGTGCCAAAACCAACTGACATTTACGTTCCACAGTTTAAGGAGAAAGTACTGAAATTCATCAAACGGGATTCACCAGTGACTGACCCTGGCCAGCTAACGACTAAAAAACAGACCAGTCGCAAACGAAAACAAAGCGTGACGATAGCTTCTGCTGCTCGACAGTTTTCCGTTCATCCGGACACGGTGTCAGACTGGGTCCATGCATCAGAGAGACAAAGGAAAATCAAACTGCTGGAACAGCAGTGTCATCTTTCCAGTGCCGAATGCGGTACAGAGTCACCAGGGAGTGTCACTAATGTACTCCGTACTCCTCCAACGACAACCTTTGAGCAAAATGTCATTAGCTGGTTACGAAGGACCAGAGACGGGTTAGAAAAGGGAGTCAAAGTAGCCGGGACGAGTGGCTACTTACTGGGATTTAGCATGAGCGACATTTCTCGAGAAGTTAATGGTTTCTTCAAGGAAGCTTTAGATTCGATTTCTGAACCGGATGTCAACGCAGATGATGAGGAAGCCCAGCATCTACGGGGAAGTATACTCAGTTCGTGGATGGCAACTTGGGGGAAGAGGCTTCATGAAAGTCTTTATAATGATGACAAAGATGTTGCCAATGAAGCAGTTGTCGACCTCATTCCAGCAGCTAAAATAATCAAGGTGAGTTAAAAAGTAAAGATTTTGGTTCTTAAAAGTTTAGTTGTCCAGTTAAGTTCCGTAAGACGTGAAGGTCATTTCCTTTTTAACGTTTTCTCTTATTCCAAATGCATATCTGCGCGCTCCCCGTGCCGGATTATCGTAAACTTACTGAAAAATTGCCTGTTTCAGTAAGTATATAGTAAGTTTGGTTTACTATGGATTAAGAGAGGTCATCCGGGTCAAGTTTTGTACTAGGTTATGCCCATGTAAAATGAATTGGGCGTGCTAATGAAACTTGCGGGTGACTCCTTCTGCGGTCGGCCATGTGGAGTGCAGTGAGTTTTGGACTTTATTTTCTTAATTTGCAGATATAAAGGTTGCTAATTAGCGGTACGTTTTTAGCGATTTCAATTGATAATTTCACAAGTGTCGAGATGAAACCAAGCTTAGGAAGTCTCGGGAAGAAGCATTTCCGGAACCAGAATTTGAAGAAATCCTTCAAGCCAAAGGCAAAGGCTTCGAATGCACCGAAAACCCGGAAAGAGCTTCGAAAGGAACAACGGAAGAACAAGAAAGCGGAGAAGCATACGTTCTTGCTAAAGAAATTTGGTAAAGTCCCGGAAGCCCCGGTGAAGAAGAAGCGACGACAAAGCAAAAAGGCTAAGCTGAAGAACGCCCGTCAGAAAAAGATGCTAGAGCAACGGAAGGAGGAGAGCGGTGGAAGTGACGGGGAGAGCAGTGACCTCGACTCAAGGCCAGATCCTGCAAGCCTGAAAAAAGATGAAGAGAAGCTCAAGAAAGAAATGGAAGTGGTTAGAAGGAAACGATTGATTGAGGACAACGAAGAGGAAGACAAGAATATCCGATCACTGCACAAGAAGCTCAAGTTGAATAAGAAAACTATAATTCCTGCCTCTTTTCGAGAAGATGGCTTAGATTGTACGCCAATCATACTTGGCTTTTAATAATTCAAAGACTCAACTGTGTTTTTGTTTTGCTTACAGATTTGTTAGAATTCTGTCATGATCTGGAAAAACCTTCGAAAGAAAAGGATGCTGGTGGTGGTAAAGGTGAAGGAAAAGTGGAATCGTCTGATGAAGATGGCAGCGTTGGAATTGGAGATTCTGACGGTGACGAAGGCAGTGATGACGGAGTAGAAAATGATGCTGGAGATAGAAATCAAGCAAATGAAGATGAAGAAGGATCTGAAGAGGATCCTCTTTCTGATTCAGAACATTCAGATGATGATGGAGATAAACATTCCAATGAAAGCTCGGACGATAACGCCGACGATGACGAACACGAAGGGAGTAGAGAAAGTAGCATAGCTAATGATGACCAAAGCGACGAGGACGACGAATCAGCTTCGAAATTACAGAATGAAGAGAAGACGAGTGAATATTGGGAAGATATTTATGGAAGGACGCGTGACAAAGAAGGGAATGTGGTTAGTTTCAAAGTCCATTTTAAAATACCCAGTAGAATTAATGTTTTAACGTGTCCGTATTTTTAAGATCAAAGGCGTTTCCATTGATGCAACTCCGTCGAGTGTCTCAGTGTCAAACACAGGCAAATATGTGCCTCCAATGCGACGGGGAGACCAAGGGAAACGTGACAAAATCAAGAAAACGTTGAAGGGTTTGCTAAACCGTCTGTCGGAGAGTAACATGCATAGCATTGCCACGCAGGTAACTTTTACTTATATTTATTGACCAGAGGGAGACCATTGTTTGCGAAATTATTGTATTTTTAATTTTTTTTTCAGCTTGAAGACTTGTATATGCGGAACAGCAGAAATGAAATGAATGAAACATTACTAGAAATCGTGGAAGCTGTTCTTGTAGGCCCTGTGATAAGTTCTGATCGCATCGTCCTAGAGCACATGATGTTGATTGCCATCCTTCACGCAAATGTTGGGAATGAAGTGGGTGCCTTTTTCGTGCAGAATTGCGTACAAAAGTTCCACAATCGGTATCAAGAAAAAGCATCAGATGAAGAGAACGGGAAGGAGTTGGAGAATCTGATTTTAATTGTCTCGTACATTTACCATTTTAAAGTAAGTCTCTTTTTTATTTAACTCCGTTACTGTTCCATACATCTTTTAGCTTGAATTCCCAGATTGCGGATTGCTGCCTGATGTACGACATTCTCACCTTCCTTGCGGATTCATTCGGTGACAAGGATGTGGAGTTGATTTTGACCGTGTTAAGGAGTGTAGGATTTCGACTTCGGAAAGACGATCCTGTATCTTTAAAGTCCCTCATTGTCATACTGCAGCAAAAAGCTGGACAGACGAAAAGCGGAAACTCAAGGTAGTAATTATGTCATTGTTGCTCCCACCGTTAAACAAGCCATGTTTATTTTGCTCCGCAGTTCTCGAGTCAAGTTTATGCTGGAAATCCTACTTGCTATTCGGAATAATAACATGAGCAAGATCCCCAACTATGATCCAACATTCAGCGAACATTTGCTCAAGATTATCAAAACCTTCATTCACAAAGGGAATTATGTATCAGAATTGAAAATATCGATGCAAGATTTACTCAATGGTAAGTTTTTCGTTTCATTTGGTGTGTATGGAATTAAAAATGGTTCCATTTTCTGTTGTTAGCTGATACAAAAGGGAGATGGTGGATAACTGGTTCCGCATGGACAAACACAAGTGCTGATGGAAGAAAACCAGACAGCCAGGCTCTGCCAGAAGGGGACTTGATCGCAGTAAACTCTAACAAGAAACTACTGGCGAAGGCAAAGAAACTGGGAATGAATACAGACACACGAAGGAATATATTTTTTATCCTGATGACAGCAGAGGTACCCACTTATTCTTTTTAAATGGCGTAAATAACTTACCATTTTCAATTTTACAGGATTACTTGAATGCCTTTGAGAAATTAACTCAGTTGGGTCTAAAAAACCAAATGGAACGGGAGATTATCCATGTTTTAGTTTACTGCTGCCTCCATGAGAAGAAATTCAATCCTTACTATGCTCTAGTTGCTGCTAAATTCTGTCAATTGGATCGCCGTTTTGTGGTAATAAGAGTTTCTAAAACTAGACTCGGAACTGAAAAATTGTAGTTTCAAATGAAATTTCTTATTTCAGTTGACAATACAATATACGCTTTGGGACAGACTAAAGGAGTTTGATAAGCACGAACCTCATCAGTTGAAGAATATTACTAATTTCCTTATCCACCTGGTCAATGAGCGGAGCCTCCCATTGACTGTGCTAAAGGTCATCGACTTTGCAGACATGAGTGGACCCAAGATGGGATTTCTCAAAGAAGTCTTGGCTGGAATCCTGCTTCAACCAAACGCTGAAACTGTGGAAGAGATTTTTATCAAGCCTGCACTTTCAGAAAAGCTGCATTTATTCCGGGAAAGCTTAAAACTGTTCATGAACCACTTTATGCTCAACGAAGCAAAAGTCGTGGCAGCGGAAGGGGAAATAATCACTCGTCACTTTGCAGATCCCAAGATTCAGACTTTATTGCAAGAACGTGTGAAAGTGGCTGAAAGAGCAATGTCTCTTGGGCACAGTAAAGTTCAGTTATAATTAAAGAAAAAGTTGGAATAAATGGACTTTAAATGACACTACAGTTATGATTGGCGTAAAGGAAGAATTTATTTATCGACGGCAGAACACGCATCCCAGTACTGCGCTTTGTTACCATCTTAATAGTGCTCATGACTTTCTTTCTTTCAGTATTCTCAAGAATTTAAGCAAGAAATCGCAAAATTTTCAATCATTCTTGGCCAACGTCGGACTGCGCGCATGTTCGGTATATCTCAGCGCCGAGTTTTCGAGTGGGTGAGTGAAATCACGAACGATGGATCTGATTCGTTAACATCGGCAGTAGACAAAAAATTGGACGGTAGTAGAGTGCCGACATTGGGTTCAAGGAATTCGACTGGGATTCAAATTTCTTCAAATTCAGCCAAGCAAGTTGTGGACATGGAGGTTGAAACCGAGCTTCATGAGTGGGTGTGCTCCCGGCAGCCGCTGAAAACCTCGAGTAAAGAGATTCGAGAGAAGGCACTGGAACTCTATCGGTGAGTCACGTAACCAGTTCCAAACATATTATGAATGTAAATGCGATTTTTGTTTAGGGCGAGCGGTCAAACCACTATCAAATGTTCCTACGGTTGGTATCGACGATGGACCACTCGCTTTGGGGAGACACATAGCCACCATGAAGACACCGATCCTGCAGTACTCACTGAGATGTTAAAAAAGATCGACAACAATGAGCAGTTGAGCTACGCTGTGCTACAGGAAATTGCTCAGAACATTATTACTGTGAAGAAACCAGGATTCAAAGCCTCTTCGCATTGGGCCCATCGCTTTGCTAAAAGGCATCACATAATGCTCAACTGGGAAGGTCGTTGTGATGAAAAGCTTCCGGCGTCGCTTGAATCCGATTCCACAGCGTATATCAATGAATTGGCTACTTTGATTGGGAGATACGATTTAGAGCCTCGGAGAATCTGCTGCCTTGATGAAATCCCAATTACATTCACTTCTGCAGCACCATCGTCTAGCGACCAGTGCCACTCTATGTCAAAGTCAAGCGGGCTCCGAAGGTCAAATGTTAAAAACTGTGAGGCAACTGCCATCGTTGCAATACTCGGTGATGGTACACTCATTCCTGCGATGCTAATTGTAAAGGTATTTGATCTAAAATCTTCAACCTTAAACGGCATAATACGTTCTACCGCTGTTATTTTATTTTCAGGGAGAGAATGCGAAGAATCTTAACCAAGTTTATGCTAAAACTGAAAATGAAATAATCGTATTCTACTCATCCAGTACAGAACCAACTCTAATGTGTTTCTCAAAATGGGTGGAACTAATTTGGAAAAAACATGTAATGCCCTCGGAGGACTCGGAAGCAAGAATATCCAACCTTTTAATATGGGATTCGTATGAACTTCATCAGCATCCGGTCATACAAGCCAAATGTAAAGAAGTAAAAATGGAAAGCTTGGCTTTTCCGTTAGGAACGGCGGCGCGTCTTCAACCAATCAACTGGTTCTTTAGGAAGGCTTTTCTTGTGAGTGACAATTTCCTCGGATCATAATACCTAGTAATTCTACGAATGCTATCTTTCAGAAAAGGATGGAGGAGTCATGGCTGTCTTACCTAAGTGAGAATTCATCGAGATCAAAAATAGTCATGCCTTCAACGAATGTTATTGTTGATTGGGTATACGGAGCCTACTTGACCATAAGATCAGCAACGGTATGCTTAGAATAATTATTTATGTTTTTAAATGTTGACGCCCGTTCTTTGTAAAACAGGCGGAGCTGAAGCGGTCTTTCGAAACGGTGGGACTAACTCAAGTTTATGAATGCCGTTAAACGGAAAACGTTTTTCTCATAATTGCTGATGGCTTTGTCCCAGTTAGCTATCGGCGGCGGAATTCAACCTAACCTGCTCTCATATTGTTTGTTGATGACAACACGTATTGACTATTACATTGCTGAGTTAGTGGAAATTGAGTAGAATCCTAGCAGAATTAGAGCACTGGAAAGGAGTTTTTATAATTCTAATTAATTATTTCCTGGGGCTAAGTCCAAGGCTAAAAATAAATTGATTAACCAGACAATGTAAAATTAAACCGATGAGTTAGGCCAAACTTAACGCTCTCAATGAATGGATGGAATAGAATCCCGTAGCTTCGTATGTCTCAGCTAAATAAACTGAACAAAGTCTCAAAACCAAGTAAGTGTCGTTAGACCAAGGGAATTATTCGTCTTATTTTTTATCGTGAATTTTATATTCTTAAGTGGAAATAACGCCCTAGTTTTATTTGAATACATGAAAAGAAACAAATGGGGTCAACGTCAATCACCTTATTCTGTTCTTCCCTGGAAATAATTTCCTCAATAATTCAAGAGGGTTAAATACACCGTGTCTACCGAGTTTTCACATTTCAGTTTCCAATCAAGTTCTGAAAACAGAAATGACGAAAATCTTTCAAGTGGTTGTCGCTTTTCTTGTACTTGCTGTGCTAATTGAGCAAGTTGAGCTCAAGCGCAAAGAAACAAATGTAAAGTCAAGCCCACTAACAACGCGGACATCAACGTAAATCAATCGCTGAACTCTTCTGTTCGACCTATTAAATGCTTTTGTTTTATTTCCAGTTTACTCCGTGTTCTTCTGAGGCGCAGTGTCGATCCGTTGCACAAGGACCAGATCTTGCATGCTACACTGGCACAGCTACGTCAGTGCCAGTTTGCGTTTATACTGTAAGAACTAATTCTTCAACTCCTGAATCAAACTAATTTCATTTTGGACGGCAGTCAGACACGCCTCTTTCAGGCTGTGCCCCACCGACAGAGGCTGGAAATCCTTGCGCAGCTGCCTGCACAAGCATTGCGGGGAATAAGGTCATCACTCTCCCTGATGGAAAGACATGCATCGCCACTTCAGCTCCGTTTGCATGCTCAACCGAAGGCAACATGGCAATCTGTGTTTGCCAGGTACAGGTATCCGAAGAAACAGGTGACCTTGATACTGTGCAAAATGATGGTGATTCTTGCCCAGCCGTCGCCACTGAATAAACAACTATTCTTCTCGTATTCATTAATATTCATTAATTCTGAAATAATTGGCAAATAAATGGCACATCTAATTTTTCCTTGTTCCCTGATGCAATGATTGATAAAGTATTTATCGTCGGTCAGAGCGTATTCACTCTGGCAGAATAGTCCGCACACGCTCCCTAGAAGGAGGGGAAAATTCAAAATATTTGACTAATCCATCGCAGTGCAGTTGTAAAATGCAGAGCAGCAGTTGGATGGGATATTTATTGTCGAGAAAATGAATCGTTTGTTTCTTGTGGAGAAAGCTGAATAAGAATGAAACAACTTTGTCCCTTCTTATGAGACTTTAATTTAGAACAGGCAACTTTTCTGTTCTGAGCGAAACGGTATTTTATTACCATTTATTTTGGAAGAAATATTTCATTTCATGCTTCGATACTTCACCAATTTTACTTTAATGAAGAATGTCAGTATGGCAGCAATACCCGGTAATCCAAATTTCAACGTATTCTATTAAATTATAAAAAAAATTCTTAGCTACTTCAGGTAATGGATAAAATCCTTCTGCCGCTTACTTTTCGTAAGGTTTCACAGGAGGACAAATTATTCAACAAGGAAATCAATAGGTCCCAGTAATCAATCAAATGATGAGAATATTAAGTGGGTTCATTGTCTCAAAGCTCATAAAATGTACTTTTTTCCTAAATGCAAAGGATCACAGTTTCATGAACTAAAAAAAATGGAACAACGTCTCAATACCCAATACCAAGTAAGTGTCGTTAGACGATGGAAATTAGTTGTCTATCTAAATTATTATCGTGAATTTCAAATTCTTAAGTTTTTGACTCCGAGAATCTGGAGACTTAACCCCCGAGTTTTAATTGGAAGCATCAAACAAGAAGGATTCAACGTGAATTTCCTTATCCTATATTTCCTGGAAATCATTTCCTCAATTCAAGAGGGGCTTACGGTGTCTACTGTGATCCACATTTCTGTTTCCGACCAATTTCTAAAACGGAAATATGACAAAAATCTTTCAATTGGTTGTCGCTATTCTTGTACCTGCTGTGCTAATTGAGCAAGTTGTGCTCAAGCGCAAAGGAAACAAATGTAAATTCAAGATCACTAACAACTCTGACTCTGACATCGACGTAAATCGAATGATCTATTGGGTTCGAACCGTTCGAACTATTAAATGCTTTCCTTGGTTTATTTCCAGTTCGTTCCGTTACTCCATAACTTAGTATGCAAGAATAATTCGAAATTAATGTGTGGTTCACATGGGCCTGAAAAAGGAATTTCAGATGGAAACTGAAAAAAATTTTGTAATTCACTCTTTAAAAATTCATCGGCAACTATTGATTTGAATTTTCTTGAGAGACACTGTTCAGAAACGAATCCTACTTGAATGGAATCGTTCCAATTACGATTGCAGCAGATTTTTCGAGGTTGGGGCTACGCGGAATGATTAGATGCACCTGGATCATAAACAAAACACGTATGAAGTCACACGAATCGACCCCGTCCCAATAAGTCTTTGTCCTTCTACTTTTTAACGTTTTGTCTTACGTCAATGAAATATCTAACACGGATGATTTTGGTCCCACCCAAATCAGTTGGTAGGAGGTCCGGAATGATGAGTTCACCTTGTTTTGGACGCCAAACTGCAGTTTCATGAGCTTCAACACCAGGACCGCTTAGAACCAACATCACATTATCAATTCGTTTGCTGGAATTTAGGGCGTAATGTTTAACATGCTGAAATATAAGGAATGATTGTTTAATGGGTATAAATGATTCAAATAAATCATATTACGAACCCCAGTCAGCCGTAATTCGACCTCCTTGACAGCTCTGCTGCTCTGATTGTTCAGCTCCAATGTAAAGTCGACTGACTCCCCAGGCGTGAATCCAGACTTCTTCAGATTTAATGTGAACGTGATTGGTCCACCTTTACAGCATGCATAGCCAACCTGTGTCTCTCCGGTTAGCACTATTGGATTCCGTGCGTGTGTAATCTTGTTGAGATCAACGGTAGCATTCACCGTGAATATAAGCGAGGCAATCTTTGTTTCCAAAACCCAAGCAGTCAAACTGTAGCGCACGTATCCATTGCTGCCTTCGAAGGAATTGGGAAGACGCTCTGACGGAAGTTTGAATTTGAAAGGGAGTATACGGACACCTGCTTTCATTTTCAACTCAGGACCATCTGTGGGGAAAATATTTGACTAATGTAGCTAATGAGTTATAACCATCAAAGGGCATTGAACTCACCCGCTGAACCAAAGACGTAACTGTTCTGCTCAAAATAACGCTCATTAGCCGTGTAATGGGTGACAACGACTCCATTTTTCTTATTTTCATCTTCCTTTTGACCTCCATGTCCGAGACTGGCTCTGCTTCCACGATGGTGTCGGTGACCATCTCCATATTCGAGATCAGATGCGCGATTGGATCCGGGCGTAGACTCAGAAGACCAATGAACTTGAGCATGGCCTTTGAAATCAACTCTGATACCTTCGAAAGTGTAATATGCACTCCAGTAAATTGATTGTTGAAGAGTTTGCTATAATTACCTGGGGTCATAATTTCGTTTGCTAAATCCACGACGAGATTTCCATCAACCTCTTCCCCTGGAACATAGGTCATCGACACCTTGTCCGTTACGAACTCGCATCGTTTTACAGCGTAAACCTGAAGGCCCAGCCCAGACATCAGGGCCAAGTTTGGAAAAGTGTTATCAGGTTATTACTGGCTAATTTTCGCGAATTATGCCTGTTTGTTTTTGTAATAACTTGTAAATGTACTAGCCTGTAGTTAAGGGATACGGAGGTTGAATTGAGTTTTATTAAGTTATGCAGTAAAATATGGCAAAAATTGTAAAGGAGACAGGAATAAACTTTAAATTAATTCAAACATGGTAAAGGAGAATTGCCAAGTTTTCAAAATCCGCAATCTGAAAGATTAGTTAACTTGTGGCACTTAATTAAAACCTCATAAATATTTGACAAATTGAACCGCAATGCAAGTGACATTTTGAACAATAATTTGATCACATTTACTTATCACAGAGGAGCTAACAAATTAAGGCAAACAGTTACAACATAAGTTCTACATTTTTACTTGCTTTTGTGCCAATAGTTTCATAGGAGGCGTCAAATCAGGGAGCCGTGTTCCACCCGAATGTTGGATATTTTGGAACAAAATTTGGGTCATATGCAACTTCTTGCTTTTTATTTTCCCCGCTTGATTGACCACCATCTACATTACCGTCTGCTTGATCTCCGATAGCTTCGTCATAAGTCGGAAGTCCTCCTCCAGCAAAAGCGTCTTGATAGCTCGGTGGGGCTAAATATAAAAAAAGTCAACAATCCGTCGGACCGTGTTTACAACTTTTACGTCTTACGTAAGTCAGGGTATCCTTCAATCATTAGTGGCGGAGCCGTTGGTATCGGCCCATCCCCAAAGGCAGATACAGGAGTTGACGCTGGGAACGTCGGACGCATTTGCTCAAAGTTGTTACGAAATGGAATTGTTCCGATCAAAATCCCAATCGACCCCTTTAAGTTAAACGCAGACGGAATAAGTATCTCTACCTGAAAAAAATTGTCTGATTATCATGATGTCGCTGCGCCGTATTTTTTATCCGTCTTCTGCCTCACGTGAAGTGAGTAGCTAACAGTGATTATTCTACAGCCCCCCAAGTTCGTGGGTGGCAACGACGGAATCCGGAAGTCATTTGGATTTCCTCTCCAGATGTCAGTTTCACCTGGAGCCACTCCTGGACCTCCAAAAGTAATCAAGGTATCCGTTGCGTGTTTTGATTTTCCTCGAGCGTGAAAGGCAGTGTCCTTAAGTCAAAAAGAAATGTCAACGTTGAATACAAAATGTTTTTTAATTTCGAAGTTACCCGTTTTAACCGAAGCTCGACTCCTCGAATTGGTTTGTTACTCAAATTGTTCATCTCGACTGCAAAATCCAAGCCTTCCCCAGGAACATAACCTCTTCTGTTGAGCTTAAAGACAAAACTGATTGGCCCACTTTTACAGCAAAGGCATCCAAGGTGTTTTGATTTTGTACACTGAGCGGGTGTTCTTGCATCCGGAATAGTAATAGTATTCAAATCGACAATACTGTTCACAGTAAAAATGGTAGTTGTATTTTTATCAAATCCCCAGGATTTCTTCAACGTCGCAGTCACACTGTACTGAACATTTCCCACTGTTCCCTTGAAGGAAGAAGGTATCCCAAGCGGCAGTTGGAACCTAAATGGAAACTCTTGATGTCCAGGGCTAAGCATGAGTTCTGGACCATCTAAATAAAATAAGAAACAATAATAAAAAATTCCTATCGGTTCATCCCCAGCACGATAACACACTTGAATCAATTACTTACGTGATGCACCAAAAACAAAACCCGTTTGATCAAAATAAGTCTCCCGGTCCGAATACCTTCGAGTTTCTGTACGAGTTCGTCGATTTGATCCAGACCCAGTTGTCACGGTGTGTGACTCACTCCACGAAACGTCAGCACGGCCAAGGAATGCAATCTTAATGCCTGTAACAATTAAATATGTTTAGTGTACAGATTGATTGGAGTCTTGCACCATACGTCCTTGAGCACCAGAGGAACACACCTTTGACCTAATGTGCTTTTTTCTTTTCTTTCTACTCAAACAAATTAAACAAGGTACGGCAGGTTTATATTTCAGTTTTAAATGTCATGTTTTTAATTAAATTACCGCTTGTCTTCCGTTCCCTGTCCAGATCCATAATAAGTCGTCCACCTACAATTTGGCCTGCATAATATGACCTCGACGGGTTGTCTAAAACGATGTTAAAATTCCTAACAGAATTGTTGCCAAACATCCTTAGCTAGCTTTAGTTTTCAAGAACAGAACAAGAAAATAAATGCTCAAAATTAAGCTCAAGGTTTCTAAGCTTTGCGCTGCACGGACCGCTGCTAGCTGCTAATGCTAAGCTAATCAGCTAAGCTCGCTTAGCTCAGCTGCAAAAATTGAGTCAACAGAAAACCTCTCGAGCCCCGCCCGCTCGATTTCTTTTATTCCCTCTGGATGGGCGTATTTTGACACGCTAAAAATTCAGACATTAATTGCGTGTCATTTCAATCGTCTGTTGGGAGATGATTAGCTTTCAGCTTTTCATCAATCAACAATTCAACAATCGATTTTATAGCTACTTTGCAAAGCATTTGGCATGTTTTAGCCTTTTGTTTTGTCGCATATGTGACATGAATTTGCAGAATTGAAGGTCCACTGCCATAGTCTCCATTAGACTCTGTTGCTTTATTTCCTTAATCCTCTTGAAATATGTCTATGAAATGAAATGAATTGATTGAATGATTGAATTAATAGAAAATGTGGTTTTTAATCTGCAGTAACTTGTGCAATGGTGGTATGAAAACTCCATTGAACAAAATTGAAACAATTTTTATAGCTGTAGCTCTGTGAGGCCTTCCCTTGGTCAAGTTACCGATGACGATGATTGTCAACCTTCTGAATAAAAAAGTATACGATTTTCTCCTCGTATTCATTAGAATTCATTAATTTTGAAATAATTGGCAAATAAATTGGCAAATATAATTTGTCCATCTTCCACCATGCGACGATTGATAAAGCTAATTAAGCTACCGCAAACTTTGGCAGAGTGAATATACACTCGTCTGTTTAAAATTAGTCAGATACTGTCAATCTAAACCGCGTTTGGTCAGCTAAGCGTAGATTACAGGAGCTTGATTAAATTCTAATTAAAGTAAATCGGGAACTGAAATCAAATACAATCGGTACTACTGTATTTCACATTTCCATGGAATTCACTTCTTTATCAAAAGTAATCTGTAATCTTTCGCCACCTTAGAGTGGCGTGGATAGGGCTAAGCCGTACGTCCAATAAACCAATTCTATTCTATTTCCATGGAATAACATGGAGATATATAGTTTATTTCATGGACTTGGCGGCGCCCTATCCACACCACTCGCAGGTGGTGGAGGTTTAAATGTTTGTATGATTATGATTGTACATTTGGTTAAGACTA
>VNWY01001556.1:0-13896 GCA_009869845.1 Pseudachorutes palmiensis
ATTGTTTAATTTTCCATTTACATTTAATAAAACGAGGAGTAAAATGAACACACACATTTTCGTGAGGTCTCATGGCCTTTATTCTGACAAAGTTTATTTAATGGGTAACTTAAAACCATACTGTTGTTGAACACAACTTTTATTCTAACATATTTGTATTTTTAGGTAGTCAGCCACACTTGTCAACATTCATTCAAATTGGGGCAGAACAAACCACCCATGGCCACTTTAAGCTTCATAAAACAGCGCTAGCAGTATTGGATTTACTGTCAGTCCACCATGGTTATACTGTAGTTGCATCACATGCACATGGATCACTGGACACGGCCACAGTAGTCTGGACGTTAAAGAAAATCTCTTGATTCTTATTAGCCCCTCACTAGACCATTACAATACACGTGTTTGGACTTACCAATAAACGACCATTCACCTAAATAAAATATCACATTTCAAAGCAAAGGTAAAAAATCATTGACTAATTTAATTATTGACTAATAATAACAGTGAATACTGTAACCATAGCATGCGGATGTGCGTGTGGAGCTAGATTGGCAGAGTAACATAAGACATCGACTATCTTGGATGACTTTTCAACCTTCCATTAAAAAGTTTTATCGTAAAAATATTATAATTGAGGGCGTTCTCCATTTTACATATTGGGCCAGACCAGTGCGTCAAAAACTAATGGACTGGGAACGTTTCCTTCTGAGGTGGCTTTTCAATGCATATGGTAATAGTTGCAAATGGAACTAATGTGGCTTTTCTGAAACCATGGGACACCAAATAGACAACATGAGCAATTCAGCTTAGCTTAGGGACCTCCTAGTGGCGTGTTTAATAAATTCATCCACTTTGACTCATTTGCATCTGTAATTATTCATAAGACATTTCAAGAATTGAATATTAGATTCTGCTTATCACTTACCAATATCCAACTCATTAATTTAAGTTCTGAATAGGTCTAGGGAATCCTTTTCTTCGTTTCAGTCGAATTAGTTTCCCTTCATATTCGTCTTGTTCCCTTCTAAAAGCAAATGTCATTTACTTTTGCCCTCTCTTTAAGGAATATTTTGGATCACATTCAAGAATTTAGTTGAAACTTGAATCCGTATCAAAGATGGATCTTTACAAAGTTAGTGTTTGGCTGTTCTCCTATGTTATCTTGAGTAGTGCTACGCTTGAGGACATTATAAACCAAAGTGGTTTGGGGACATGTTGGATTTCTGTTTATAGAAACCCAGTGACTACAACAATTCAAAACCCATTCAACCATCCAGTCTCTCTCCCTCCAGAGTTGAAAGTTCCAGAGTTCGTTAATAGAACTACCTCCTTGGGAATGTCAACCATTTGGCCTAGTTACGTTGCTCACAGAAAGTATCTTAACTGTACCGCTTACTTCTTAGCTGTACCATCCACATGGACTTCTTTCAGAAAAGAATCGTCCACACACTTGGTACTACAAAGGCTGTACAAATTCTCATCATCTTTACTCCCATTCAGAGACATGCTGGACTTTTACATTATTCTGGACAACAATGTTGGCAATCCTGGAAAGACTTTAAAGCTTAGTAAGGTATACATCCATTACCATATATTAAACAACATTATTGTTGATTTGAATGCCTCCTTGGTGCTTACATTTCAAACGGGAGATTTTGTTAAGCTCAAGTGTGGTAAAGAGGAGACGCTGAAAGGATGTTTTTTAAATGTAACACGAACATGTACAAATAATGGAAGAGTGGCAGTCATAGAGGCCAAAAACGGCTATCCCCGAGCAGTCAATGGTTTCTGGGAGAACTGTTCAACAAGGGTTGGCTATACTCGAATCAACAGCAGCCTGTGGGAAGACACTTCACCATTTCGTCGTAGACTTGAATACTTCAATAGCATTAGGAAATTGAATTTTGTTTCTACTCAAGCATGGGATGGGATTGAAATATGGTGCTCCAACAGTTCCCTAAACATCTTGAAACCTAAGTCAATCGGTTCCACCCCAAAAAATCGATTGATAGTTCAGTACTACTTCTCTGCAATGTTTTATTCCAGTACCGTCAATGCATTTGGAATTGATGCAAAGTTACCAACATCTGCCAATTTCAACAGCAGATTTGAATTCATTCCAGTGTATAAGGAGTCACAGTATTATACTACCAAGATAGGAGTGTCACGTAAAATGGGTTTCCATATGTATATAGCTGCATACGGTTTGGACACATGGCTTTGTATTATCCTTGTATCACTAATGTTACCATTAATTTTATTCGTTTCAGCTAAAGTCCTTGAAATTCCACAGCCTTGTCATATCCTGTGGGATGTACTGCTTATAAATATCTCATTATTGCTTGGAACTTCTCCACATACAAACAGGACATTGCTATCATCTAAACTTGTAAAAATTTATTTCTGGACGTTGGGGATATGGGGTTTATTGGTTACACTTTTGCTTGAATGTTATACAAGTGTCATTACATACGACCTCATTGTTCCTCCCCCGTGGACATCCACCTGGCAAAGCTTCAAGCAACTAAACAATGTTGTTGTACTTGTTGATTTCAGTATATATAACCAATTGGATGAATGGAGCCTGGATATCCTCCAAAATTCATCAGATACGGGAAATAGATTAATTTATGAATTACACTATTGCGCATGCCTGCAATTTGGTTTTGAAATCAATGTCAGAATGATAATACCACAGCCAGAATGTCATGGCATAGGACTGAAATGTTGTAGCAAATATTTTCAAAAGTTTTATCTCGAATATGGCATGAGTCTTGATGACCTACCACAGGACAACTCCTTTTGCTCAACTGTCACCCGATTTAAACTAATATCGAAAAGGATAGGGAATACAGCACAGAACTTATTTTACTATACACATGTTCAGGGAAAACTTCCGCATAGACCGGGTAGACGGTTTGTATATTTGGATGCTCCCAAACGCGTACGTCGATTTCAAGCAGTTGCAAATCAGGAACTGCCAAAGAGTGGTGAGCATTGGAAGGTAGGGGAGGATATTCAGTACCAAAAATCTACTGGACTCTACTTTGAAAGTGGAACCAAGCACCAATTCAGAACGCTGTTGTATAATAGAACAAAGGCACTACTTGAAAATGGAATATACGCACATTCGCTTTGGTGGTATAGTCGACTCAGAGAAGCAGAGGATGATCGCATTGCAAAACGATACGCAAGGGAGAGGCAGGGGCCGAAGGTGTTAACCCTTGGGACGAATTCTGTGTCCATATTTGTAATTTATGGTTGTTGTATTAATTTAGCATTGGTTGCACTTGCTACAGAGTACATACATCAGCGCTACCATAAATGGGGGGAAACAGAAACGGTTCGCGAGTATAATTTACAAACAACAAACCTCTTTCGCAACATGCTGGTCACAATTGGCACAAATTCATGTTGTTTCAAAAGCTTGATACTACGGGAATTTCACAAATTCGTATAAAAGCTATGAAGCAATTGTTCTAAACTTTGTTGAAACTCGTGTAAGCTTATTCAGCTTACATTTTCGTTTCTTTCTAAACAGGATAAAAAGTAAACAATTTGGGATGAAACTAGAAATATAGTGGAATAATAGCCTGCTAAAACAACTCCAATCGTAATGGATTTATTCCATATATATATATATATATATATATATATATATATATATATATATATATATCATATTTTAATATTCAAATAAGAATTTGAAATAATTGTTTAATTCTAATGGTTCCAATTAAATAGAATTAAATAGAAATTGGCTTTATTTATATATTAGGCCAATCTAATTTTTAGTTAAAAGTGAATGGAAACATTTATAGTGTCACTTTATTTTTAATTCCATCTAATATAGTCTGAATTCCAAATAATTATGAAATTAAATGCAAATGCAATTATGCTTTGACTATATTTACACCACCAGGACAGAATCATTTGTTGGTGTTGGATGGTAACGAACTGACTTGTATGGACTTGCTGGAACTATTGTGGGGGCAATGAACCCTCCAGAATTTGGTCTTCCTTTGTGCATCAGTCCAACACCCCTCAGCCAACGTCTTCCTTCGTAGTAGAACACTGGCTGAGCGTCAAAGAGAGGAACAACGGTCTGACCCAAGTCAACTTCGTAGCTACTTGACCTAAACTCTACGAAGGAATCAAGAACAGAGTCAGGCATCGAAGGACCTCGTTGGTGCATTGGGTCATCTGGGTCATTCAAATCCAAAGCCTCCTTTACATTCGAACGTCGAATTCCTCGGATCCATTTGGAATCTGAAGGTCGCAGACTGATTTTTGTTGGGTCATTTTCTGGCCACACTATTGGCGTTGTCTGGATCTCCAGTGTAATTGATTTTTCAGTTTCATTGAACTTGAATCTAACTCCGGTAACGACAGTCCCAGCCTCTCCAATGACAAGGTCAAAGTTCATTCTCATGAAGCCATGGAGTCCAAGTGGGACACTGGTAGCATTAGAGAATTCCTAGGTTAGCTTTGGACTTTTCAATCCAACGAGTAGATTTTGTTTCAACAAGTCCTTTGACCAATGGCCTTCCTTCTTCAATCTGAATTAAAATTCAATTTAGACAAGAATTTGAATTGAAAAAGTAACCACTCACTGCTAGTCTGATTGCCGATACCGTCTTTGACGAAACGAACTGCAGATACGATCATACCCTTTTCCACACTTGACACAAGCGGACCAAGGTCAAAGTACTGTTGGTTCTTGGGGTCAAATGGACTCATACAAGTACAAAGGCAAAGTTCACAGTACTGAGGTGTGGTCAGAATGACTCCATTTTCCATTTCCCACCGTTCGAAAGCAGTTGTGACAATTCCCCCTTTACACGGCGGTTCCTTCTCACCAATCACGAAACTGTTGCTTCCTTCCTCACTATTCAGTTCAACTAAATAAAAAGTTTAAAACGTTAAGATTAAATTCAATTTACTTTTATTTTTTAATTACCTCCCTTCCTTGCCATCACTTTTCCATTCAAACTAATCCAGTCGTACAGTTTTGCTTTGTTTGTTGATGGACACATTCTGACTCTCCTTCCTGCCCTTTGACACTGGAAATGAAATGAATTAAATCCAGTTGCTAAAAGTGGTTGACGGACTTGCCTTCATTGCATAGTGTGGACATTTGTTCCTTTCCATGCAATCAGAAGCACCCGACAGAGGGCAGTGGGATTGCCGGTACAAAGGGCAATGGAAAGGAGCATTGGGACAGACTGGTGTCAATCTCTTGTATTCTGCGCATGTCCCACCACATGAAGAATTTGGGTCAAGCGCAAGTTCAGACTCAATATATCCCTAGAATAAAAGTGAAATTCCACCAACAGAATTTACTAATGGCCAACTGAAATGTCTTAACCTGGAATGTTTGTTCGAATCCAACAGCCAGAATATCCGGTGTTCTTTCATCAATGTAACCAACAGTTCCATTCTGTTTTAAAGGACCAGCAGGAGGATCTAAAAACAGTTTAAAACTAAAAACGAGTTCAATTGTTTAATTTATAAGTACCATAAGGGAAGGTAGGGCTAGCAGTAGGAGTGACACCAGTAGAGATATTCCGGCCCCATTGACCTCTTTCTCCTACAACATTCTTAGGTGGAATGTCACAATTTGAAAACCACCGGGCCAGCAGGGTGGTCCCATCCGGTTCCCCGAAGGAACGGAAAGTTGATCTTCCTTTCGATTCTTCCGATCATTTCCTTCCAAATATCCACTCCTGTCTTTCACTTGGTTTCCTGAATATCCCATTTGAAATTAGGTAAAACTGGATTATTTTTAACTTACGTTTGAAGAATGTGTTGATTGTGTGAATGTAAACGTCCAGAATTAGTTTCTTCATGTCCACCATGACTAGGAATGAGCTCGTGTCTGCCAAGATGTCAAAGACATCAGGAATTACAACCAAAGTCATTGTTCCCATAACAAAAGTAGTTTAGATGCTCATTCATATCTGCATAAGGTTGTCTCTAATAAAAATAAAATAAATGAAAATTATTTATAAGCTTTTACATTTAATTTTCTAACCATATTTGTCAATAGTTCCAAAAGCCCTCTGAGTAGATGGTTCCCTTCATTTGAAAACTGAAGGTCGATTATTGATGTAATTTCCTCCACTGTCACACTATCATCTAAAAATATATTTTTAAAGTATAATAATTTCTTATTCTTTTAGAATAACCTCAACCTGCTTCACTCCCTTTGAGTATTCTTGAACTCCAGATTGGAATTCGTTCTGCCATGATTTCAGCCACTTCATCTTGGAATCCTTCCTTGTAATTCTTAATCGAATTGCAAGTAAGGTTAAAAACATGGTGAACATGAAACGCCGCTTCCTCAATTCCAAGCCATTTTAACCTCAGTTGACTAAGACCATCCTTTGGAATGGACTTTGTAAAATTCAATAACACCGACACTACATTGATCAATTTCAAATGGAGCTTTTTCAAATGGAATTACAATGAATATGATTTACATGTTATGGAATCCAATGGCCGTTTTCACAAATGGGAATGGATTACCATCACGAAAGTCGATCGTTTGGTTCTCTGAAGAATTTGATGAAATCAGGAACATGGAATTTCGCAAGGGAATCTTTGAGGTTTGTCTTTGGACTTGGGTTTGGAATGCTCTGGAATTAATTCATTTTGAATTCAGTTTTTATAAGTTTATTTTCCTTACATCGACCAGTGTCCAGACGTTGTTCACCAAAACCCGGAGACGCTCGATCCGTTCCGTTTGTGTGAGGAGGAATTCTGTCCATTTGGCATTGTTCTTGAATGGGTCGTCAATTTCTGGTCCTGGGACTATGAGTGTTTGTCCTTTGGAACCAGGGAAATTGTTCAGAATTAACAATTCAAATATGAACCAATTGAACACAAAGGCAGAGCGAATGGAATTCATTTTATTTAAAATAAGTTATTACAATGGGCCTTTGTGCTTTGGATCTGAGGCCATAAAGCGGAAAAGGAGTGATGGAGGCAGTTCAAGTTTTGTTGAAGTTTATTCTCCGAAGTCCTCATTGTTAAGAATATTCTTCCTATGGACAAATCAATTCTTGGAATTAAAATCATCTTGAGAATTGAATTGTTTATTCCATTGTTAACTGTTTTATGGGTCATTTACACACTTGCAATCCTCATAATCCCATAACTCTCATCTAACAAAACAAAATCTTGTTAGCAGGTTTAATAAGGTAATTTGCAGTGTGTTGGAAATCAGAACTTTTTAATTTTAAATTGGGAATTTGAATGAAAACCAAGCTTAGCGTTGCGTGTTTTAGGGATTTTTATTATTCTGAATTTTATGATTTAAAATGACATAATTTATGCATCCAGAATTTTTCCAGAGATTGCTACCGCTTCAATTTCCACAAGGGCGTCCTGGAATGAGCAAAGCATTTAATTTAATCATAAGAATTTAATGCTTTTATGAGGCAAGAGGTAAACTCACATTTGGCAAATGACCCACTTGGTAGGCAGCCCTTGCAGGGAACTTTTCACCAAAAACTGAAATTAAATGTTTAATTAATACATTTAAAAGAATAAAATTTTAATTTACATTCTCTGTAGACTTCACTCATGATTGGAGAGTCTTCAATGTTTGCCAAAAGAACAGTCGTCTTCACCACTGGAAATAAAAACATTAATCACAGAAATACGAATTCAGTTTTATAATCGTTTACCACTCCCAAAGTCTGCATTTGCTGCATTCAGAATGTGTCCAATGTATTCCAATGCTTTGCGTGTTTGATTTCCAATTCCTGGCAGGAGTTCTCCTTCCAAGGTCATCCCCAACTGACCACTGACATAAATAGTGTCGCCTACTTGCACCGCTTGGCTGCCATCAAAATCAAAATTTAATTGAATCATTAAACCATAATTTGTAAATTCAAAACTCACCTCAATGGAAGCGTAGTTGATGGGGCCTTGTCAGTTTTAATAATTTTCCTAACAGTTTCTCCATCTGCCAAGGACACAATGACAACTAAAGCCAAGGTGCAAACAGTACCGCACTTGTTTCTAGACATAAGACCCATTGTAGCTTTTGATGACTACTGACACGGTTATGAAGTCTGTGGAACTCAGAGCTACACTTTTAACCAGGAAAACTCCGAATATGGAATACAAGTGGCAATTAGCAATCAGACTGATTAAAAATTGATATAACTTTGTCAATTAAATAATCGAACAAATGTTGTGGCCACGGGGCCAAGAGTTACTCAGAGATAATCATGGGAAAATAATGGGAAAATTCCAAGATAAAAGTCAGACGGCATGAACTATTTGTATTTCAGAAGATGACTTCATCAAATTAAAATTCTGAACAATACAACAAAAACTAGTTTCAGGTGTTGATTTTTATGCCAATAAAATTAATTTTGTACATTTCAATGTCTCCTCGGTTTTATAATTGAAGTAGGGACTGATTGGGGGTTGAAGAAGAAATTTTCCGGGTCGTATTTCTGCTTGACTTGAACAAGCCTTTGGAGATTTGATCCATAGTAGCGATCCAGGTAATTAGTAAGATCCAGGTCAACGTAATTCTGGTATGATTGGGTACTTCCGAACAGAGTTGTTCCCACTTTGAAGAATCTCTTGAGATAATCCAATGCTATTGCATCTGCAGTTGCATTCGAGTCTTGGCTTCTGTAATTCGCATTGGCATTGTAGAGGACATCACGATGAACAAAGGCAGTCGCGTTCTTCTCAATTTGACTCACAGCGCCACCATAACATTCGAAGAATGAAATCACCCCTGGAGGCATCTCACCCAGAAGCTTCTGGAACTTTGCAATTTCATCTGCTCCAACTATCCTGTCGATGTAAAATGATTTTCTCTTTTGAAAAATCCTGGCTGGTGACTCCCTTCGGAGGTTAGCCAAATCGGAGGGTTGGTTGAGTACAGTAGATGGGGTCAGGAGTTCTCCAGAGAAATCCTTGGCGTTTGTCAGCAGGAAATCAGTGTAGGTCAATGTCTTTCCAGTTTTGGTGGCATTTGGAGGGAATTTGGATGCAATGGATTCAAAGTTGGAGTCTGTTGCTGTCCAGTCTACAAAGGTAAGAGCCATGTTACCAACAAGGTCCATCACGGATGACAAATCGTTTGGTCCAGAAGGAACGAATCGTTGCCAGGCATCGAAAACAGCAGGGAATTGATCAACCCCGTATGTCAAAGTCCCCACAAATACGGTTTCAGGGGCTGGGTAGATTTTAAAGACAAATTGAGTGACAATTCCAAATGAAGAACCAACGCCACCACGAAGTGCCCAGAAGAGGTCTTCATCATGATCCTTGTTCACAGTGCGCAACTCACCGTCGGCCGTGATTACTTTGATTTCCACCACATTGTCAAGAGTCAAGCCAAATTTACGAATAGAGAATCCTTCTCCACCGCCAGTGGCCATTCCTGAAATTCCAATGGTAGGACAAATCCCCAGTGGAGTAAAAACTTGACCCAATTGCCAGAGTCTATAAGCCAATGGTCCAATTTGCATTCCAGCACCAACCGTAGCTCTCATTTGAGATTTATCAATCTCCACCGTAGTCAGATTCCGAACGTCAACCACCACCGACCGGGCATCACCAAACGAAAACTTTTCCAGTGAGTGACCACCTCCTTTTGGAAGGATTCGAACGCCAAACTTTTTCCCACAAAGGACGGCAGATATGACGTTGGCGTCATTGCGGACGAGGATGAAGGCTAGAGGGGTTATGGCAGGACCGTTTGCTTGCCATTGGTAGTTTAAATCCAGGTAGACTGCTAACGTGCTTCTGCCCACAATGTCGTCAGTATTGACTCCATCCTTTATCAAACACTGCTCGAATGAATCGTAGTTTTGTTTTTCATTGCTCCCACCACCTTCTTTATTTTCAGCGAATGAACTTGAAACAAGAGTGAATGAAAGAATTACAATTCCAAATAGCTCCATTGTTGACACACCGAAATTCAGTTGACTAAAGAGTAGATGCGGTGGACTTATATTCCACTTCTTAATTGAGCAATTAAGATTACACAAATTAAAACAACAATTAATTTATAGTTGCTGGATAGGAAAATTACAATACTTAAAAAGGCATTAGTGTTTCCTATGAATATCGTAATATCATCACTCATTAGAAGTTAATCTTCACTACTATTAAAATAATCACGCATCTGGCAATGAAAATTGATGATTTCTCAACATGCTTTCAAATTACTCCAAATGCTTCCAGATGCTCTTTTGAAATTAATGAAGGCCACATTAGTCTATTAGTCAGCATCTAGTTTCGTTTATTTAAAGTTGTTTTATAAGCTATAATGAAACAAGATTCAAATTCCGTTTGAACTAAAAGAACTCAAGGCCTTAGGGATTACATAAAATGAAACTTACATTTCAATTCAATGGTTCAAATTAAAATGATTCAATTAAAAAGTTATCATGCCGCGTAAACACAAGCTAAAGAAGAAATCCTGTTAATAGTAGAGTTGTAGAATTTCATAGTTCTTACAAAGAAACGCAAAAGCAGTAAGATTGACGTAAATTGATTGAATTTATTATTTATTAAACATCCACTTTCATAACATCTCTTTTTTTTTCCCAATCTGAACCCACTGTCTCAGTGAATCAAACTTTGAATCATTTTGTGTCCGAAACACTATTGAATTTGACTACATTTCAGTATAATCCTATTTATATTAAATGAACTAAAAACCCCTGCACATGGTACACGTGGATGTATCCTTCTTAATGACGCAAGAAATTTAAAAATGAACCAACCTTGGAACTTTCCGTTAAAAATGAAAAGGGATTTGGAAAAGGAGTTTAAAATTAATAATTTCTGTTGTTTTTCTATTCCACGGGCTTTGTAATTGGATATAAGCTCCTCTCTTATCGTGATTCACGAGGAAAAAATTTAACTGACATCACACTAGTTACTAACTAGCATTCCTTAGGCAAACTGCTAGCGAAATCCAGAAAGGCCCTTTCGTCATGTCACTCCCAAGCCTTGTAACGTCGTTGTTTGATCCTAATGTGTCTCCACTTGACTACTACCAAAAGCTCTACAGTTACACTTGGACCTTTCCCGTAGAATGGCATTCAGAAACACAACGTTTCAGCCTTCACACGAAAGTAAGGGAGAGCAAGATATGGCATTTCATGACCAATTTTCGTCGTTGGGATGGGCATATTTGGATCTACTTTGTCTGTGCTTCTGCGCGAACTTATGATTGGTCCTAATTCGCTTTCCCCATCAGTTGAAGCAACTATAACCTTAGTCCTGGTCTGCTCATATGCGTGCTATACCATTGCGGCTGCGCTGACGTTCGTTAGGTACGGCGACAGTGCAGTGGCCACATTCCATAACTTAACTGCCCTAAATGCTGGTAAGCACAACATGACTTGGAGTTTGTCATATAATACAATTAATTAATATAATTAATAATTATATGATTCGAATTGTTTAGGTTGGACGGTGAAAGAAGATAATATTTTCCATAACAAGTTGGTTGTATTCGGAATTAAATATGCAGTCATCATCTTGGTAGCTTTTCCTTATTCACTTTCCTTTGGTGGAATTTTAGCAAAGCTGGACCCATTTGAGTATTCATTTAGACTCATAATTCCAGACATCTGGGAGACAATTGGAACATCCTACATTATAGCAATGACCATTCGCATTCTGCTTTGCCTTGGAGCCGCAATATCTGGCTGTAGATTGATTATTCTTCAAACATTTTTTATATTTAGTATGGGGGATTTAATTTTCCGTTACTTAAATAAAACAAGAACATCCTTATTCAAAGAAACTGTAGGTACATTTGAGCACATTCTCCAATCATACAATACTTTGCAACTCTTGATGGAAATCGGAGGCATATTCATTTATAACACTATTTCTATTATTCTGATTTTATTCTTTGTTGAGGTGGTATTAATGTATATAATTTGCATTAGATTTTATAAAGTAGTTCCTGTACTTCTGATACTTGGGCTAATTGCCTTGTTATTTGTAGTTCAATTTGCACTAATTGTTGTCATATCACCCATACTCATGACAATCAATAATGAATCAGACGGTCTCATTTACGATATCAAATATTCACTTTCCAACCTATACAACACAGCATTGCAAAAGAACAAGGTTAAGTATGTTGATAAGAAAATACACAAAGCAAGGGCTCATGGCCTGCGACGGATCAATACTAAGGCGTCATTTGGATCCTATGTTGTTATAACAGATGTAAAACTAAAACTTCCCATCTATTGCTATAATATGGTAAACTACACGATTAATGGGATTCTATCAATTCAAGGATGATAATATACAAGGCTTTTGATTTTAAAATTCAAATATGTTTTGCATATTGTAGCAATTGAATATTTTAATGCAGTTTTTTGGAAATTAGGCTACATGAAATTAAACTACCTTTGAATTAATGACTAAAATTAAAACAATTCAATTAAAATGTTCTCATTCCGCGTAAACACACGCTAACGTACAAATCTTGATTTCGAAGCGAAGTTTAAATAGCTTAGGGTCAGATATTTACAGTGTCGTAAAGCAACCGTTGCACTATTTGAATCACTTAGTTCTTGCAGAGAAACTCAAATAATTATCTTAAATGCTGCTTAAATGGCTACATTTAATGATAGTCTATTAAGTGAACTAAGAGCCATATGCATATGACATGGATTCATCCTTAATGAAGTATAATTTAATAATGAACCAACACTGGAAATTGTGTTTAAAAATGCAAAAGGAATTGGAAAAGGACAGTTTCTAATAAATAATTTTCCTATTTTTTCCGTTCCACGGAATCTGTAATTGGATATGGAAGTTCCTTTATCGTCATTCACCACGAAGAATTGGCATAACTCCAGTCACTAACTGGCGTTCGTCTGGGTAAACTTAGTGCAGCATTCCTTAGGCAAACTGCTAGCGAAATCCAGAAAGGCTCTCAATACCTTTCGTCATGTCACTCCTAAGCCTTGTAACGTCGCTGTTTGACCCTAATGTGTCTCCACTTGACTACTGCCAAAAGCTATACAGTTACACTTGGACCTTCCCTATAGAATGGCATTCAGAAACACAACGGTTTAGCTTACATTCAAAAGTAGAGGAGAGCAAGATATGGCATGTCGTCATCATTTTAACCGCAGGAAGTACACTTGTATCTACTTTGTTTGTGCTCCTGCGCGAACTCATATTGGGTCCTAATTCACTTTCCCCATCAGTTGCAGCAATTATAACTTTAGTCTTGATCTGGTCATATACGTGCTATACCATTGCTGCTGGTTGGACATGCGTTAGGTACGCGGACAGTGCAGTGGCCACATTCCATAACTTCACTGCTCTAAATGCTGGTAAGCAAAGACGTGACTTGGAGTTTACAATAATACAATTAATTAATATAATTAATAATTATATAATTCGAATTGTTCAGGTTGGACGGTGAAAGAAGATAATATTTTCCATAACAAGTGGATCGTATTCGGAATGAAATATGCTGTCATCTACATGGTAGCTTTTCCTTATTTGCTTTCCTTTGGAGGAATTTTGTCAAAGGTGGACCCCTTTGAGTATTCATTTAGACTCATAATTCCAGACATCTGGGACACGGTAGGAACATCCTACGTTATAGCAATGACCATTCGCATTCTGCTATGCGTTGGGGGCGTAATATCTGGCTGTAGGTTGATGATTCTTCAAACATTTTTCATATTCAGTCTGGCGGATTTAGTACACCGTTATTTAAATAAAACAAGAAAATCCTTATTAAAAGTAACAGTAGATTCTTTCGAACACATTCTCCAAGAATGTTATACTTTCCAACTCTTGATGGATATCGGGGGCATATTCGTTTATAACACTTCTTCAGTCATTCTGGGGTTATTCTTTGTAGAG
>VNWY01001557.1:0-13891 GCA_009869845.1 Pseudachorutes palmiensis
AGTTGGGCGAACGATTTATCTGGGGATGAAACCCCGTTTATTTAACAATTAAAGGCCGAATGTGTGGTGTGCTAATTGTAGCCAATGGAGTAATTACGGGCAGGATCAAGTATCTGCAGTGACTTGAATCTGCTTAATTGAGAGTACGGAATAGAAGTGAAGTTAAAAACTGGGCCGATCACTCACATTTATAGGCATTAAAAGGGAAGTTGGGAGGAATAATTGACTGTGTCTCTGTCGTGACATCGGACAAGGTCAAACACGACCAACAACCAGCAGAAAGGAGATTGAGGAATGTCATGGCCAACACTGGGAGTTTTTCAGGCTCCCTGTGATAACCGAAGACTAATCCCCCTGCCAATATTGTCAAGTCACAGGTGAATGTGTACACAGACGCACACTCACCTGGCCTTGACTCACTCCCATAATCCGCTTAGTGTGGTGGTCGACTCTTCCCCTCTGAGACAATCAAGGGGAAAAAGGAAGGAAAACCTTGAGCCATCAAATGCGAGCGGTCGGTCGCCTAATCTGGAAATTTCCCCATGCACTTTGCATGGAAAGACATTTTGACTTTCCCATGTACTTTATGTGGAAAGACATTTCAGAATTTGGGAATTCCAGAAACGGCGATTCTGGAAACAATGACATCCACCATACCACCATCCTCCTTTGAACAGCTGCGCGCAATTTAATTCCTCACTGGAGTCATGATCTTTGTCCTTGGTTGAAAAGTTGAATCCATTATGTGCAGAAAAACTGTCACCTGAACAAATGAAACGGGTTATAGTCTCATATTTGGCATAAAGTTTTTTGGTTTGCAAGAAAGATTTTACCAGTGGTTGTTCCCGAGTAACTTCCCACATTTAATCGATACAATTCCGCTGCACCCGCAACGTCAAATACATTATAGAATGCGTAGCGTGTTTCTCCTTCCCAGTCTTCTAGATCAAATCGCAATGTTTGATCAAGTCCACTCGTTAATGCTGCAATGTGCGGTAATCCTGAACAAAAATTTGTTAGTGGAGTTCTTTTTGACAACTTTTTCTGTTGTTTCGTTAGCGAATTAGTGTTTTACCTATCCAGTGGGAATACAGCGGTGATCCAAATCCTACTTCGTAGCTTTCCCAATCTCTGTAAAATCGTTGAATTGGACCCATTACTTCTTCTCTTCTTTGAATTACAGTCCAGCCTCCTCCAGCAGTTTCAAAGTCACAAAAAACCTATAGAGGAACATCAACATTTATTTAATGCACATACATTTCAAAACTAGCCAAAAATTAAGGTAATACCTGAACCCCATTTGTTATGTTTTTCTCGTCCGGGTAGATGACGTATTGCCCACTACGAGTGTTGCCTTGCCGTTGTAACACACAACAATCCTGCGGACCGTAAATAACTGCAGCTTGGCTGATACTTAGAAATAAGAATATGAATACTGTTCTGAAAATCATAATTACGCACTATAGTCTGATTGCCGCTTTACCTCTAACAAACTGCAAAAGAATAGCGATCAACAATTTGTTGTGCACTTTTAAGTTTGATTTTTCACCACTGTGACGTCATACAACTGCCGCAATCTGATGAGGCTGATAGAATTTAATACAAACAATTTTTTTTTTAATTTTCCATTACGCAAATCAGATGCACTTAGCTGTTTGAATGACGTTTGATAGAGCTACTTGAAAAACTATTCGTGATATTGAATTTTAATCTGTTTGATATCCAATACCTATATTCTACTTTTTCAAATTAAAATGAAACGCGTTTCGAACTTATGCCAGGTGCAGGTAAGCGTAAATATGTTAGGGGCATTCTTACGGAATTTATTATAGGAATTTTAACATTTTGGTGTCCACGTCAGTGTCGTCAGCTATAAGATCATAAATGCAATTTTGAGCCATCATTCACCGAGTCATACTCAATAAAGCAAATTTTCCATCTTATTTCGAACTTGATTATCTTCAAAATTGCACCATTTTATACTCCTCGTTTTATTTCCCGTTATCAAGGAGGTCGTTTCCGAGCAGAAAAATTATTTAATCGTGATTTACACTTGTTCCCAACATCAATTTTTAATTACTTTTGAAGCCTCTAATCCATTCTGGATCATGATAAAGATTATATAGGTTTAACTAACAGTAAGAATCCTGCTGATAAGGTTTGGCATTTGACATTCGCAAACATAGAAAGTGTAATCTTATCACAGAATCAATGAACGCACATCCTTCATCCTGCCTGAACCAGACGTCAAATGTATTTAGTAACTAAACTAAAGTGACGTATCGTAAATTAGTTTAGTTACTAAATAGCCATCCTCTTCAGAAATTCCAATGCCGAAAACAGTGAGCAGTCTCTTGTTTAATAAAATCAAAACCTTTACTTTTACTTTTGCATTTTTAAGATCCAAGTACGTGTAACTTCATTAGAATTTGAGAGAATAATCAATACTCCGTCAACTTCAAAATGCAACAAATTACTGGCGGAGATTTTGACGGCGTTTGAAATTGGAGCCACCGATAGACGATATTTTGGATTGTTGTATAAGGGTAGAGGCCTAGAACGTTGGGTAAAAGCTTCAAAAAAGGTAATCAAAAAAGGTATTATAAATATTTAAATCTGTTCTAAACTAACCTTATTTTAGGTCTGCAAGCTTCTGAACCCTCCAAATTCTGACAAGCTGGACTTAAAATTAAGAATAAGATTTTATCCAGAAAAGTTTGTAAGGGTTGACACTAGGACTATGGTAAAATGGCATAAATTATTCGGCCAAAGATGCTTTATTTGTTAACAAAAATGCTTTTATAGAACTTACTTGGGCTCCAAATCAAGGAATGCCTTCGGTCCGGATCTCTTCTAGCGCCATCTGACGCTGCTTCTTATCTGCAAAAGCTGGAACATGATCCAGTCTCATATGTACAAACTGCGCAGGAGCAAATCAAGTCATATGGGGTTGTCCACTACGCAGCAACAGGAGACCTAGGAGAACCACTCTGGCTTGGAATTCATGCATGTGGAATTAACACTTACAATTCTGGAGACAAAGTCAATCCAATCACCGCTCTGACCTGGATTGAAATTCGTAATTTATCATTTGCCGACAGAAAATTTATCGTGCAGACTATTGATAAGAAAAACAACAAATACTTGATGAATAGCCTTCGAAATAGCAAAGATGTACTCGATCTGGCTATTGGGTATCATACAATTTACATTCAAATTCATGGTAATATACACGCATCCTTATGACATCCGTATTCAATTTTTTTAAATAAAGAGCGGAATAATTTCTAAATGGAAAATATGCGTATTTTTTTTTAAAGAAAATTATGAAAATAATTTTTCAATTTTGTACAATTTAATACAATATTAAAATAGGAAATATTAAATCAATTGGCAGGTTATTGATGTACTCTGCTCACTGGGATTTGAATCCAAGAGGAATGTGCAGCTTTATCCCAAAGTTACGCTCTTCCAATCGAAGCTTTCCATTCGAAGTGAAATAATAAGTAAGCTATAGAGACTTCCGGTTTTGGCATCAAGTAATTTTAGAGACAAAAATTGCATGCACGTTCTGGATGCACATGGATGTGCTAATATGATCCGGTGTTCATTAATTTTGATTTCAAAAATTGGAAGTCGAAACTGGATCCAAAAGTTCACTTTTACAATTTCTGGGAAAAGTTTAATTTGCCTCTCTGTGTTGTTTTCGGATCTGAGAAAATGGTGTTGCTAAATATAGGAAACGATTATGAAAAATGTTGGATTAAATTCTCACCGGCATTATTTTGATATTATTAAAACGAAATTGAGCTGGATGTAACGTGTGGTACCAATTTTGATTGTAACAGGAAACATGATAAGATTTATGAGACAAATGATGAATTTCCAGATCTAATTATAGCCATTCCAAGAAAAACTAGTGAATGAATTCCTAAATTCTTGCCATCTGTGTAACCCTTTGCCCTTTGCATTTTCAGCCAATACTCCAGATTTATCAATGCTTTGCAGTTTCAAGGGTCGTGGTCGTCCCAGTTTAGTCCCGTTAGTCATTACGGGTTTTCCACACATAAAGTTACTTCATGTAAACAAAAACAAACTGTTCACTTTGTTGTCTCTGATCCACTTTACTTAATTGCCATTTAACAAAACAAACCGCTCTCAGGTTATGTCCATTCGACATTACAAAAGTTATTTAATTTTCCGGAAACTCGCTTTCCTGCTTTGAAATGAACACAGCAAGTAATCTTGTTTTAACCTTATTTTGCACATTATGTTAGTGGTGATGATTTTACTTTGATTCCTTAATTGAAGAAAAAATTCAGCGTATTCCAGTGAATGAAAATATTGTGTTCCGATGAATAATTGAATTTAAATTCCGACGGTCCACACGGCTTGCTGTCGGCGCTTCAGGATTCGAGCTTTGATGCGAAATATGGCCAGTGTTCCGATCACAAGCAGGAGGAGGAAGGATCCGAAAACAATGGATTGAAGTGGATTCTGCGACATGTACAAAGCGGCCTAAAATAATACACAACACGAATATTTTAAAAACTTGAGATCTTATTAAAATGTTTATGCATAAAAAGTAAAAACTTACGCAGAACGCTGCGTTGTCTGGGTTTGGTGGTCTGACGGCGCCATCAATGTATTGGTAATCGTAGTAATATGGACAAATCGAATTACCCATGTAAACTCGAATTACTGGTAGCTTGCTTGTTCAAGTGAATTAAGAGCAGTTGACTTTAAGAATTGGTAAAAGCGACTGCATCAAATCCAAGGAGTGCCTTGTTTTAAAAAAGGTTGACAATCCATTCTATTTATGACATGTGTTTTCCAAAATAAAAATAAAATAAAAAAGTGTATAATTCGGTTTGTGGGATTATTTAACAAAAGAAACCCTTCGTGTGTATTGATGACTTTGTTAATTTCATGCCACTCCTTGGATTCTATAATTTGCATATGAGCTCCTCTGAAAGCCCAGATTATGAGATGTGAAATTGTGATTCAGAAAGCGGCGATAATGGAAAGTGTCTCAAAGAGAAATCATCCCCAATTAGAATATTGCAAAAATGATGCAATTTGCAGTGACTGCGATTCATACTCACATCATAACATTGCGATTTCCTTTGTTATGGTTTGCAGAAATGATTCTTCCATTGTTTACCTTTTGGTTGGTGATTATCTCAGCCTCACGTAGCATTGACTCGTGGGATTGTTCAGTTCTGTTACATATCTGGTTTTCCTTCTTCTTTTTTTGCAAAGCAATGAGGAACAAATCCCCAATGGAAAGCAACAATGAAGGAGGAAGTCAACCACAATTCAATGTACTGCCCACCTTCAATTGACCTTTCTTTGCAATAATCCAATCATCTTCCCTTCACAAACTTTTGCTTATGAAAACATGGCTAAAGTCTAATAAGCGACAAATTCATTCATATTTATTAACCATTAACCAAGAAAAGTACAGATTAGTAAGTCCATAGAGATCAAAATGGCGCATTGTTCCAGAGGCGCAAACTAATGCTGAAGACCACAGACGAAGTTTTGTTATTTCCGCCCGTTACTATTGGCATTTAATGTCGGTATGTCAAAATCCGCTTCTGAAAAGTAAACAAAACCATTTTGATCTCTATGTCAGATGCATTTGGTTTTTATCAAACAAATGTATTTCTAAAATTCGAAAATCTCAAAAGCCTTGAATTAGAAAATGGCAAACCGTTGTGAAAACGTTCATTGTCGATTTTCCAAATGAAGTCCAATTAGTAAAAAAAACGGCAACAATAGCGTGCTTTACTGCCTACTCAGTCAACGTCCAAAAACGTTTTGCTAAATTAATTCGGAACTTCTCCATTTTCATCTTAAAAAACATACGTGCGTTAAAACACACCTGCCACCAAAGGCTATATTACTACAGGTTAACTGTCGAGCAAATGATTTGAATATCCATGAATTACATTTGCATTTTTCATTCCATTGTTTTGAAAGGACCAGGATGTGGTGGAAGCAGGTAACAATATTTTTAGAATCAAATATAAAATAAACGAAATGCTTTAATTAAAAAAAAAGGTTCTAAAGGCACACGTACCATAGTGTACAAAAGCTATCCTGTAACCTTTTTCAGACGGTGCTCCTGTGCTTAAAATTTGTTGCTATTTTTGTATGGGAAAACATTTTTAATGAATTGTTGTAGAACTGGGCCGTGTGTCAGTTCCAACGAAAGCTCCGCTACGAAGTCATGGTCATTTGTAGAGCAGGATGTTGATAAAGCTTTTCCATGAACTGGACTTTATTTTCCCATTGAAGAAGACTTTCTTGAGAAGAATATGGGACGAATAACGCAATTACCACTGTCAACAAAGATATTTCTTTCGAAAGACGGATGTGTTCCTTTGCGTGACCGTGAGCGACTTTCCTTGAAGCAAGTGGCCAAGGAGAGGTCATTGCAAAGGGTCTTTAAGTTTTCAAAGGTACCTGAATTCCTCGTGTAGCTTCAAAACATCCGTCCCTTCCAGTTTAAAAACAAAGTGTGACCCATTCATGAAGTGACCAGAATAAACTGTCATTTGGGAAACGACGCCTAAAGAGACGACGATAAATAGGAAAACAAAAGCAACCGGCAAAACACACCTGCATGCATATTTTAACTTCTTAATTATAGTCTGTGCAGCTGGACGGTAGAATATTTCCAAAATGAGAATGAACGATCTAAAACTTTGTTGGAATAATATGGCAAGGCTGATGTCAACCGAGCCTTGTTTTCTGTCCAAGTGTTCAACTTATGAATATTTGAATGGGCAATGGGACAAGTTTCATTGTGACCGTAATCATTTTACATTATACCGATCAATAATTTAAAATGCTACCAATCTTACGAAAAATTCAGAATTTGGAAAGATAATTCTTAAATTGTCCATTATAGAAACACACGACCAAAACGTCTAAAAATGTTGCACTGACGCTGAATTTTATGAAAACAATCTATACTGGGCGTTTGACTTTTTATGTGACCTCCGTTGCGCTGGATCGTATCATAATGCCTTGCAATTTTGATCCAAAAAACGTCGGGTGCAAAATTAAATATTTTACTACTCATTCAGGAGCCTGAAACTAAACAATGAAACTGAAGAAAGAACCTCCAATATTGCTACCGCATTCCAGTTTCTACATTTTGCGACATACTAAATTATTCGGAAGCACGCCGTTCATTCATTTACGCCCGTCATATCACTGATGAACCAATTGGAATTGAGATGTCAGTTATGTTAACGATTGACCTGGGACGATTATTTTACAGTGGTAATGCCCTCCCACTCATTCATCTGATCTAGAAAAAATCGTTGACACTTTTGAATTTTTCTTTCGTTGTGACTCCATCACTCAACTTTATGAAAATGCATTGGGTCGCATTATTTTTATTTTAGCTTATAAGTTTAACATCTAATCGACCTGAAACAGTGTTAGGATTGTGATGACCTAATCAAGTGGACTCATGAATTGTGAAGAGTGATATAAAGGGGCACGCCGAGATCCCCGACCTGTGTCACTTCTGATGTAATTGAATTCTCAAATCTACCACGAAGAATCAACAAGGGATTGTCTCTTGCAATTGGAGCATGAATTTGGATCATGTTTTTACACACTAATCTGCCACGTCATTCATGCAAGTTAGATAATCCTCGATGACACAATTCCACGTCCTCACGTAACATCATCAGACGACACGGTACATTCATGACTTGTCCTCACATGACCCTGATGGCAAAGTGTCAACAAAAACAACTCAACTGCTCAGTCCCCGGAGGAGTTGCTACCCTGACTTCCGCCCAGGAGCTCAAAAACCAGGTCAGGTCAACTGCTAATCAGCAACACTGAGAGCATAGGAGCAGTACTTAAGTGACAAGTGCATTAACTACTGTCGTCACCTCCTTCAAAACATGTTTGTGGATTCCCCACACACTTTAAATTCTTCAGAATTTTTCATATAAAGCAGAAATCCTATTTGTTAAAACACTCGTCAATATTTTTGTTTACTTGAGTACCCTGTGTAGTCGTGCATATAGTCATCGACAATGTTCAAAGTCCGGGGGCTGTCCACTGACCCCTTCCAATTCTTCAATGCCAAAAACACGTTTTAGGTGATGATTTTTTCATGAATTAAAGAAAGCTAAGGCAGTTATTTGCTCTTATCATGCAAACAACGGAATTAATTACCATACTTCCAAGTTCAAAGGGAGGCAAAAATTAGCACCACCCCCACAGAGAAACAGGGATGAATGAGGAAGAAGGAAAAGGTCGTTGAACTCTGTGTGCCTATGCGTCTGTTTACAAACAATTTCCACACACAAAAGATACGTGTGCGGGGGTTGTAAAAATCTCGATGATTATTACGGTTCATAATAAATCAAAAGTGGGTGGTGGTGATGGTCAAATTGATGATAAGAAACCGGGTGCAATTACTCTCAGGTCAATCCAGGTCATGCACTTATTTCATAATTAGAATCTGCACAAAGTAAACTACGACATGTATAAATACCTTTGAATCACAACGTCATCACTTGAAAATGGACTCGAAAATGGCCTCATTTCCGATTAAATTGGAGAGTCCATTAGGTTCACTGAAAAATCCCAGAACAATTGAAAATTGAAATGGAGGTCATTCATCCGGTCATCGCTCATCAAACTGGCTATAAATGGTTAACTTTAACTCTGTGATGATATCCTTTTCTCTATGTAGTGCTCTAGATTTTTAGCATTAGTACCGTGTGTCTGCGGTTTCGGGTTCTTCTGTCTCGTCTGGTGTAATGTGCATACGTGTATCAAAATGTTACTCATTGGAATTCCCAAATGAATCAACATATAGCAAAGCTTCATTGTTATGATTCCACTCAGGAATGAGTCTTATGGACAGGTTTAGTCAAGCCCGGGCTAGTATTAATCTAGTAAACAATGGAAATCAACAACAGTTCATCGTCATTGTTCATCCACCGGGAGGAAAGAAGTCCAAGGGACCCACCATGTCCAAGCTTCAAAGCAGGATATGGCTCATCACCAACCTATGGATGCTCGGCCCTGCTATATGATTCTGATTCAAAACAAATGCACATGGGTAAAAAGCGGTGTAGAGCATGTAGCTATACCCCAAGGAAAATACTACTTTACTACATCTAGTACTATGTTGAATGCTCTGTTCTAGTAATATCCCACGGTGTGGAATCCTGCATAGAGCTACCACGTCGTCGTCCCCGAGGAACTCGTTGAAACTGCGAGCTGCTGGTGCTGGGAAGCTCTATACTTGTCAGCTTTTACCCCACCGTAGTCACCGCACTACCACCAACTCCATTGATTTCTTGAGCCCAAATTCCCAGCACCAAACAAAGAAAGACTCAGTACAGTTCGAGCACTCAGACGCTTCGGTGTGACACCTTATCACCACCAACTGAACAAGTCGAATATTGTTTATCATAATACAACAACATTATCCTCATAGACAAAAACTTATCAAATATTTAACCACAGAGCATACTGCTGGACAGCAAAACGTTCTCAAGCGTTCAAAATTACACGATTACATTCAGCTCACGCACCGCACCCAAATCAAGTGTGGACATTGGAGTAAACAAAGGGCAGGAGAACCCGAGTTCATTCATTATTTCTTGGAAGAGGAATACGTCAACACTTCTGCTTAAGCAGGTATGTACTTTGACCTTCTAATCTGAAATTACAGTCCGGGGATATGAGTATGACCTCTCGCTTAGGAAATCTCAGGAGTCAAGGACAGAGGAGGAAAGTTTTATTGATTAGTTTCCGTCTAGCGCGTCTCCTTTCCCTGGTACACAAACATGTGTAGCTTTTGGCAAATGAAATCCTTTCCCTGATAACACTTCCGGTGGAGACATTTTGAAGATAGAAACTATGCCAGATTAGGCTATATAGCAAAGTGCTAATAATTTATTAGCACACGAGTCCAGACCAGACATCAATTTATAAAATGCTTTAATTTTTTAATGTATTCGATTTTCCAGCAGGCAAAAATAAGAATGTTTATGTCTTTAATGTATGCGCGCGAGGCAGGGTGTGGGGGGATTTTATTAGCCAAAAGCAACAGTGTCTGGTGAGCCCATGTTTTTTTTAAGGAAGTCACCTTGACTTCCCAATGAGAAAAAACTTGAACTTTAATTAATTACCTTGATTTTTACGAGCATTTGCTACACTTGCTAAATTCCCAATCCACACGTTCCAACTGCGCAAATTTTTAAAGCAGTTGTTTCATATGGAAATCACATGACTCCCCAGTAGGCTATGGCGGAGAGTCTTTGACGTAAGCGGGAGCTCATGAATAATCAGAAGAATGTCAATTTTTACAAGCTAAAACATTTTTGCACATACATCTTGTTATTGGTGGGGAAGTTGTTGCAAATGTTTTTTTGGCGATGGACCAACCCCAAGGTCAATGAGGCAACGTCTCCTCTTCGTTTGAAGGTGACGCAAGCTCTCATTATACATGACAAAGACATTATCCGTTTTTGGTGAGAATTTTTAAACACTTTGCGATTAAGGATGATGATGCAACATGGCGGATGTTGACTAACGCTATCTTCTTCCTCTTTTTACCTGTTGATTTAAAGTTCACCTTGAATTCTTTTGTTTTTTTTTACACACCTCCGAATCATCCATACAACAGCTTGAACCCCCGACAGAATTTTTTGTTTACGTTCCTCCTTCCACGAACCCACCTTTTCATTGTTTTGTTTTCAATCCCTCAGGAATGCGTTGTAGTGTCGGTATTCTGTTCCAAAGGCCTCCGGTAGTAGTACCCTTGTAAAATGAAAATTGATGAGAGTTTTCCGCTGGGTCATTTAAAAAAAATTCTCTAACCGACTAGGCGTGACTAGACTTTATTTGCCTTTGGCCCATTCCTTCATTTTCCGGAATTTTCTGGAAAAACAATGCGCAAGAGCTCAGGAATTTGATGAGTGTTTACACTTTTGCAATTCTCGTGAGCATCAGGCAGCCGGTTGAAGCTCTTGGTATATGTTACAAAGGTCGTCGTTTCATCATAGTATCGAAAAGTTTTGTAATTCGTTATAGACGCTTAGCAGCTGCTGCTCCATGTCTCGTGCGCCCCTTAAGAAAATTAACAAAGACACGATGGTGGAGTTTAAACGTCCCTTTAAGGAAATTTCCAAAGGGACTGTATTTACTCCCCTTCCGTTTTTCCTTTTGTGTTGACCCCGAATCCGGGTAATGCTAACAAAAGCCTGAATTTTGGATTCGTTAGCGTCTTCTTTTGAAGACTTGTTTTTTTCCTTCTTCAAGAAGGGGAGCCAGCACCTTTCATTTATATCTTTGGCATGAGCGAGTTCTAGATTTTTTTTTCGATCTCATATCCCCAACTGTTACACATTGCGTCAGATCTTTAAAAAAAAAACGTTTGGCTTACACCACTTTCCTTTGTATTTCAGAACAAAGACAAAAGCTGACCGAGTTGAGAACAGAGAAGAATGCCTGGGAAGAAGGACCCCGAGTACTTCCCGCTCAACCTGAATGTCAACGTTTACGATTTCGATTCCAGTTTCCATCATGGGAAATACGAGTCCCTTGAAGATCATGACGAGGATGGGATGAGTACTGACGAGGAGCTTGGCACAGTCGCAGATGTACTTCGGAGTCGCTCTGGAAGCAATACATCCAGGCCAAAGCGGATACGCAACGTCAGTTTAAACATGACCCAGAACAGCGATGACGAAGGTGAAGGTTCAATGCAGAGCAGTTCCGATTTGGATCTCGATGGAGAAGAGGAAGAGGAAGTGGACATGATGGACACTCTCGTCCTTTCCATCCGTGAGAAGTTAAGAATGGATCCAAAGTTTGGTAGCAGCATTTGGACCTCAGCAGAAACTACACCACCCTCAACCCCTTATGAATTTGGAGGTGCTGGTGGATCCCTGTCTTCATGTCAAAGTTCACATTCACATCTCCGCCGGCGGAGAATCCATGTTCCATATCCAAATTCCAAGGCGAGGAATCCCCTTCTTTGCGTTCAGAAGAAAACTCCACCTAAGCAGTACTGGACACCGCGCCGTGGAAAAAGTAACCCCGAATCCCCACGTGACACCCCTTATGAACTCCTTCAAGAACTCCTCCAATCAGGCAGCCTCATTAAGGAAGCTGTAAGAAGGCTGTCGGGAACTAAGATCATCGGCACAAGCGCAAGTCCACAACCCTCAGCTCCTATCCTTAGCCTCAGCCCACCGAACTCAAGGTTTACAGCGGCACTGCGCTCTGAAGAAGATTCAAGTCTCCCACTCTCCGCACAGTGAGGGCCCTCCCACTTCAATGCCAAGACGCTTAACCCCACCCCCATTTTATATAACGCTGCCGCGCCAATGGAGACTATTTAAAATCATCGTTAGTTTGTACAGTTCGCATTTACTACATTTTCTCTCGAGTAACTTTGTAAATTACCTGTGATGCCCTATAATCCACATATGGAAAGCTAAAATTCATACTTTCCCTCCTCTCAATGCATCTCGCTTCGCTTCAAAATGGTGTTTTTAGATTACAAAGGGACGGACAAGTTTTGTATCTTAGATGGTTAAATTGTTGTACAGTGAAGTCAAAGATGGCCGCCGGAAATGGTGGATTTGTATTAAATTGTGAGTCATCTCGTTGTTTCTTTTTTGTTTTTGCAAAATATTATCGTAGTAGTTTCCTAGTCTTGTTATTGCAAATGGATCAGTTATTTAAAAATCGTGGGAGTTTCAAATGAAAAATAAAAAAAGATAATGATGAATTAAAACAAAAACAAAGCTTGTTTAATCTGGATTTCTATTTATTTACATACTTTGTACACACCATATGGCCATGGCGGATGTTTACGGTGATGACACATTGATTCATCATTATGGTTGGCTGACCTTCCTCACTTGACCTCGTGTCATTGTCAGCTTCTGTTATTGCAAACGGCCGGAAACGTTGAGGAAGGACGACGACAAAATCCCCAATGCCAATTACGTAGGAAGATCAAGTTTCTTCACTCAGCAACAAACATCAAAGGTTGCGAAATCTCATTTAAGGCTTTCACTAACTTTCACCACAGCGGAGAAATATTTCGACGAATGAACGTCAGCAGAATGCCTTTGAATCCACGATGACGTGACCTCTGACATTTCCAAACTTTCCTTTTCTGACTCATGCGTGCACTATTGTTTTCATATTTCATGTCCTTTAGATTACCTGTGCAATTAAGCCATGTACAAATGAGAAGTGATTGGTTGCCGTGTATAACCCTGTAACAGTTTCAAATGATCTAATTTAATAGAGGGTAAACACATTACTCATACGACCCCTGCTGACCTTGCAATGCTTAACTGCTCATTTACTTTTCTATTTTGAAGAGAGGTGGATTTCCACACGTCGTTGTTGCTAGGTCACATCGCTCTGACCCTGAGGTGACATACATTATCATCCCCTCTTTACCTTTAGACTTCGTATTCAGCATTTCTGACAAAAACACATGGAAATGTACAGGCTCAATAATAATTCTAAAAATATTGTTCAATTGGCTTTTTTCTTATTTAGCTTCCACGTGGCAATACACTTGATTTGCACAATCATTCCACGTTGCAATTGTGATCATTCTCAGAAAAGGAACAAAAGAAAATAATGAGAATGAATTTTAGTCTTCTGCTAAATTAAGTTTCTTTGTGTACAGAGGGGGTAGAGCACGGGGCAAAGTGTCAAGTAAACATGTTGATGTTTTCCAGCTAAGAAGATGAGGGATAACGTGCCTCATGTCAGATCCACAAGGAGGTCAAAGCCTTTGATATATTTCGAGAATAATCAAACGCCAATGACGTCCGGAATCGTCATCAGCCAAAAAACAAGTCAA
>VNWY01001558.1:0-13884 GCA_009869845.1 Pseudachorutes palmiensis
ATTGAAGTCGGGGTGTTTCCGAGTTTCCCCATTCTCCGCCACGCCAATTTTCAGGACAATAGCACCGGCCCAACTTTTTACATGCTAATTGGCCGGTCGCCTTTTCTTTTCAAACCTTGATTTTTGCTTTCTAGTGGCGACCGCAAGCTCTTGTCTTTGAAATGGTGACTAACACCAAGTTTGACATGTTCATCATGCTCTTCATTGGACTCAACATGCTCACAATGACGATGGACCACTACCAGCAAGCACAGGTATGGTTTATTGTGAATTTTACATGTTTCTAAATGCTTTTTACCACAATCTCCGACTTTTTAGATATGGGAAGATGTCCTCAATTTGTTGAACACCGTCTTCATCGTCATTTTCAGCTCAGAGTGTGGACTTAAGGTGAGATCAATCACTTGGGATTCTGTGCTTAAAGTTTACATCTATTGCATTCATGGTATTTTTTTTCAGATTTTCGCTCTGCGTTACCACTACTTTGTAGAACCTTGGAACCTCTTTGATTTTGTCGTGGTAATACTCTCGATATTCTCCTTGGCCCTGTCTGACTTGATTGAGAAATACTTTGTCTCGCCTACACTACTTCGAGTTGTTCGAGTTGCAAAAGTTGGACGAGTCCTACGTCTCGTCAAAGGCGCCAAAGGAATTCGAACTCTTCTCTTCGCCTTGGCAATGTCGCTTCCCGCCCTTTTCAACATTTGCCTTCTTCTGTTTCTGATTATGTTCATTTTCGCCATATTCGGGATGTCGTTTTTCATGAGTGTGGAGCTTAATGGTGGCCTCGATGAAGTGTATAATTTTAGAACCTTCGGACAGTCAATGATTCTACTCTTCCAAATGTCAACCTCAGCTGGTGAATCTTGAGCTAAATGTCTTGCGTTTGGTTCCGTAACTTTGAACTTTGTTTTAGGCTGGGACGGTGTATTAGATGGCATCATTAGGGAAGACGGAAATTGCACACAAACTGATAACGAATATGGAAAGCAGGGAACCTGTGGGAGCCCAACCGTAGGCATCGCATTTCTACTTTCTTACCTTGTCATCAGCTTCCTTATTGGTAAAATATTTTTTAAAAAAACGGTTCAATCCTTAAAAGCTAATTCGCCTTTGTATAGTTATCAACATGTACATTGCTGTCATTTTGGAAAACTATTCTCAAGCTACAGAAGAAGTTCAGGAAGGACTTACTGATGACGACTATGACATGTACTACGAAATTTGGGCACAGTTTGACCCTGAAGGGTCGACATATATTCGCTACGACCAACTCTCAGACTTTTTGGACATTCTCGAACCTCCGTTGCAAATACACAAGCCCAATAAATTTAAAATTATTACTATGGACATTGCTATTTGCAAAGGTAACTTTACTTCTAAATTAAAACGTATTTTTGATAATTGATAGTACATGTATATTTTTTCAGATGACATGATGCACTGTACCGACATTCTGAATGCTCTTACAAAAGACTTTTTTGCTCGGAAAGGAAATCCAGTGGCGGATGTGGCAGAAGTTAGCGATGTTCAACAGCAGTTAGATCGCCCGGGATACCTGCTAGTGTCTTCAACACTTTGGCGGCAGAGAGAAGAATACTGCGCAAGACTCATTCAATTGGCCTGGCGAAAACACAAACACCTCCGTGCTGTTTCGGAATGTGGGGGAGACTCCAATGAAATCGATGATAAATTGACGACTTCTATTTTATTGGATGACGTTACAGACGCAAGTCACAAGGTCATTTTGCATCCTTCCCGCTCTCCTTCCATTACTTCACATATGACAGACGTCTAAAGGGTTTCAACATTCATCTTACACTTAACGCATAACTGCTTCCTGTGATTTGTATTGAACGTATTGGTGCTCTAATGCTATTTTGGGGTGGCTCCCTGTGTACATTTTTTACCCTTAAGTCACACTTGTGCTGTTAGCACAACGTTAGCTTACGTAATATATCAAAGGTTTATTTATACGTGTCTTTATTTTGTTGTTTATAAAAGTATAATTTAAATTGTAAGCTCTGGGGTGCATTGTGATTTTAATGGACTTTGTGTTCCAGCAAAACGAGTTTACTTGAACTTAATCAATTATGACTCTATTTTGTGGTTAGCTTAAAATGTTATTTACTAATCAATCACGTCTAGTAAAATATCCTTTTGCACTGACCTCTTTTCCGGGTGGTAAGCCCTGACCTGCTTGGCCATGAGGTCAACGTAGAACATCTGCCTTGAAGCGTCCCAAATGCCTACCCTTTCTAAAGCAGCGTTTGCTACAAGGGCTCAACTTCGACATTGGAAGTTGTACCGAAAGTTAAAACTCATTTGATTTTTAGTAATTCCGGGTTGTGTTTTGACTAAATGAATTAGACAATCTACTCCCATAAGTCATACACCCCAGATAAGCCTGAAGTGCATTAAATTGCTAATTCCAAAACTCATGAGCTGTTATTAATATGGACTTTGTGCACACAAGAATGAACGAAGAATTTCCTGCAAGCTAGATTTTGTTTACGTTCTGTAATTGCCATGTCTTATTTATTTCTCAGCTTTAGCTTCAACACGGATAACTTTTAGTTTGACTTAGCACAAAATTCATTAGTTGAAAGGCTCACAGAACGTTGAACTTAATTCATATTTCTTTGAGTTTGCATTTTCAACCTGGTAACATGATAAAATTAAAATCTCCCCAGATGCAGCATGTCTTCAAGACTATTTAAGCGACGTGATTTGGATTAGTAGTCGTTTTAAATCCTGTAATAATTACGAGCCCAAGTCTACTTTTTCACTGTCCACAAATTATGAACAAACTTTGTATATTTCTGTTGCTGAGCTTGGCGGCGGCAGCACTGGTGGCTGGAGCGGAAGACGAGAGACATGGGACGTTTTTCCTTTACAAAGTGAAGCCTAAGAACTCGAGGCAAGTGGAAACCTTGCTTTCCATCGAATCGGTAATTATTAGATAAATTGAAATCATTCTACGAAGAATTACTTTGTCAATTTTTTAAATTATAAATCAAGACGAGGCTTAAATGAACCCCTTTTATTGTCTTATTAGGAAAACTCTCCACCATTTTACATTCAGGCTCTTGAAGTTGGCAAATCTGTTCCTGTTCTGGTCGAGCAAAATAATGCCCCAAATTTTGAGCGTTTTCTCGGATCGCACAAAATTACTGTCAAAAACTATGGAGTCTCACTTGTTGACGGCATCTCACCGCGCATAAATCTCACCTTCCGTAAAATACAGCTTGATACAAATACAAATTCATTCAATTGACTAAAATCAAAATTATCTATTAGCCAATCTCGGGTGTGAGTGCCAAAGGGAGAAGGGTGGATGGCACGCTGGGAGATGCAATGTTTCTAAACCTGCACAAAAGGGATACTGCTGCGACTGCATGGGTTTATTCTGTAAGGGTCTCGCAATGAAATGCGCAAATGCAAACTATTGCCCTACGAGGTGTCACCGTTGATCAAAAACGAGAAAATATACATTTTAATCATAAATACTGTTTATTAACATTTTTGCCAAGAAATAAATCGTCGCAAAACCTCTATTTCTAGCCTTGAGTAATCCTCAGATGAGAACCCATCGGAAGTACTGGTCAAAGAGCTATGCAATTCTGCTATTTTCATTCGTTCATTGCAATGCAAACTCCTTTCTTTCCTTTTCCACTTTTAGTTGCAAACGAAATAACTTGCTAAATCAACCCGGTTGTAGAATATATAGGTCGTGAATTTTGGAAATCGATTAACGTCGAATCGTTAAATTGTGTAAAAGCATGGACCTTGATATTGTTATTGATATTGTAAAAGCATTGAGCAATCCAACCACAAAATATTTTTCAGCGTCTGATTGGTCCAATTGAGGGAAAACTTTTAACATTAATTTCTAAATTCACCATTCTAAAAATGGTTGACGAGAAAGTTAGGAGACTATTGATTTTGCATTAGCTTGGCCCTCAGCTTATAATTGAATCCTACCCATATTGATTGATTGGTTTATTAATGATTTGCAACAAAAAAGCGTTTTACATGGATATTTTTTAATAATATTTAATAGTAATTCTATAAATTGAGAGGTCTTACAATGTTACAATATGAGGATTTACGTGTTACTTATTTTTTAATAACTGTTTATTGAGATCTTTATGTTTATTTACCCTTCCTTAAAAAATCACGCTTTATATCACAACAAAGGAATTTACCGTGTCAACGGGTTAATTTATTCTTTCCTTATTCTATAACATCTTAGGGCTAGTTACCTGGAATGATGATTTTGAGTAAGTATGAGGCTGAGGGTGATTGTAATATTTATCACAGTGTCATGGATTCTTGTCATTGTGACTGTATCTACGTAATACAACGAACCAAAATAGATCCTGCATTCTCGCAAAGATTTTATAGTATGCTTTAAAAATGCATTCTTTTCCCTAAAATTCTGCGCCTTCCAACTCCCTATTTGTTGGTGGGATGCTTGAAAAACATTCTCGGCGAGGATGATAACGGCATACATTAGAAGAAATAAGACTACTGCAGCTGCCCCAAGGGAAATAGATAAGAGAGTTACTCCGTTGAAAATTATTAACGTCAAGCCAATTGAAGTGGTCAAAATTATCATCGTTTTACAAGCTAGAAACATCCTGGAAAACATTTCGTTCATGACCATGACGAATATGGAAATGGCGCGGTAGTTGGTTATAGACTCAAAGGTTCTCCGCCTGTGTGCAGTGATCCAAGCGGCGCAATAGTAGAGCGCAGCAAGTGCTTGTATCGGGTATTGAATCCACTTGTGGAAAGTGAAATACATTGTAAGCAGGATGTGAGTCCATAACAGCATTGTAGCTGCTGTGGAATGGCCTAGAACCCTCAGCCCCCAAAATCTAAACATCTTCTTAACCACTTCGGCTAAGAGTAATTCCAAATCTGAGTAAAATATGGCAGGAAATAGTACAGCGAGCGTACAGAAAGCAAGCTTTGCTCCTGTATAAAGTAAGGCCACCACCATGTCCAACTGAGAAGTTTCATGTGGTGATATATTGCATAACAAATCTATTAGAAATCACCCAATTAGTTAGGAATCAGTTTATGGTAGTGGAATAAATAAATTACCATTAGCTTTCATCAACTCTAGGAATGTGTTGATAAATTGTTGCGATGTCTTTTGCAAGCAGGTGCAGGTTAAATCCAAGACAACACTGAAACAATCGCAGAATAAAATAAACGTTATGATTAACGTAAACTGGTAGTTTAAACCACTGGTGTAGTTTGTGTAACTAAGTGTCCAAAGGATTACAATGTTTGCAACGTCTATAACACAAATACACCTGGACAAAGCACGGTAGCGGAACGTTTCATCCAAAACAAATTTCTGTTTGGCTCTGCGCCAAATCAATGGGCTCTGAAATGTGGAGTGAGCACTTCTAATTGATCTAAAAATATAGGACCGCAAGGTTTCAGAGAACATATTCCGATGTTGTACCTAAGGCAGTATGTTCAGAAAGGTATGAGGATAAGCATTTACAGCCAAGCATTTATCATAACCCACGGGTTTATGGTTTATTAATCTTACTAAAATGTTCTCTTTATGTCCATTTAAGTGATTTTAATATTTAATTTAACTTAATTTAGGAGGATTAACTTAAAAACGTCAGAGTGCTAAAATATTATTTATTATGCCATTATGATGAGTGCGGCTACAGTTCTAAAATTGTTAGATTGGATCCAAGTTAACAGTAAAGAGACTATTCGGTGACGACATCAAATTAAGTTTAATTTATGTGCAATTTATGGCCTGAATGGTTTCTTTAGTCTTCTCGTTGACTTCGTCCTTTGCCATCATCCTTTTTCCCTTTTGATCTTTCTCCTTCATTTGCAAAACTTTCTCCGCCAGAGGACGCGTTTGACTGTTTCTCTGGGACGTCTTGATCCGCTGCACTCACATCCGTCACATTGCCATTGTCCGTCTCGCTCATACCTCTTTCTTCAACAGCAGTCACTTCTCATATCGTATTACAATTACGTCACGCAAATAGAAACAGAGGTTGCTATTAATAAATTAAATACCTGGTTCTGGCTCCTTTTTGGACTTTTTATCATTTCGGCTTTTGCTTCTTGGTGGTGGTGGACTTGGATCTCGAGGTCGTTCCTGCCGCTCCTGCTTTCCTTGGTCGCTACTTTTCCCGCCGCCTTTCTTCGATGGATTCGGCGGCGCTTTCTTCGATCCCTCGCCTTGTCCAGTTCGACTTCCTCCGGCGACTGGGGTATGGCTGTCCCTAGCAATTTTTTAATTGATCCATCGTTATGGTTGAAATTGGACCAATGTAAAAACAACTGAAAAGAATCTTACAGCCATCGAAAATAGCCTGGTGGATAGATCGGGCTAACCATTCCACTTGGGTCGAGCACACGTGAGAGTCGCATCCGATCTATTGTTGCATTTGCATGTTTTACTTCTGAACGATATACTCGGCGCATCTCATTAAGCTGATGGAATTCCTGTAGAGATACTTTATTATTTGGAATCTGAACCATGGAACCATATAGTAGTCATGCCTTGGTTTCTTTGTCCATTTTCCACTCTGCGTCTCGAAGTGTACTGTAGTAGTCATTGCGCAGACGCTCCAAGTGTTTTACCAGGCGAAGGAGTTCGGGCTAAATGTGGAACACAAATTATGAATAGACATGAGTTGTTTTAGAATAAGTATCAGAAGTAAGTCCCCCCGAATCAGTAATCAGTTAACCGGTTACCTCGTTTAGAACGTCCAAATTATAATTCAAAGCTTCGGGATATGACCCTACCGACAGTTCAAAAGTTGCACATTGGATTCCAATTAAAAGAAAATTCTTCAATTCAAAACGTACCAGTTGTCAGCTTCCGTCTTGCTTCCAACAGTTCAGCTTCAAGCCAATCCTTCTGTTCCTGAAACTGTTTATTTAACTCAGTTTGAGATTCAAATCTCACCTTCCATTCATTGTCATCCGCTGAAATAAAAATTATCAATTCAGAAAATATAAACAGTTTAAAAAGTAATAAGATGTTGAATTTTGGAAAATACCTCCTTTGCTGCTATCACCCAATTCTCGAAGATAAGCTTCAAGCTCCGTTGTAGAACGTTCCAATTCGGAATTTGACCATTCCATGGACTCTCTGGCGAAAATTGCATGTTTATTAGTAGAATTGTGGATTAAAATAATTTCGCAAAATATCTTAAATCTTGTTTGAAGAAAGTCACCTATATCTTTTTTCCTGTTCCAATTCAGCCTTGAGATGTTCGAAGTCATCATACCGGGTGTGATGGTGAAGAATATCTCTTGATGGTAGGGACATCATCGCAGAAATAAAATGGATTAGGATTGCAAAAATGACTAGTGCTCTGCTTCACATGAATTTCCTTACTAAGAGTTACTGTAAGGGTTGCGTGGAAATTTTATGCATTTTGACTCAGCGTTCGTCCCATATTCCTTCTGATATTCTAGTTTAATACCTTCATCTAAATCATTATTCTGAAACCCATTGTACTTTGAATGACCTCCATCCCACAGTGCCCTGTCTCCACAAGTCATACGCTGCCATGTCCTCGAAACCTTAAAAACTGATCGATGCTTTGCATTTCAAGACTTCCAGAACGGAAATTGTTAGTTTGCATGTTGTTTTTTGAGCTCAAGGCAAGCACCCATCAAATCCTTCCTGTTTTACTTTCTCCAGAAACCAAGTTTATGAATAGGGGTTCTGCATGAAAGATATTTGTATTATGCAGTACTAAGCATATTAGGAATAACAAGGAACAATTAATCATGGAAAGTGGACATCTTGTCTACATGTTCTCATTATTCCCAATCATGTTTCCATATTAAGCAAAATACTATTTTTTTTAAATCACAATCAAAATATATTTTATAAAAGACAAATGTCCCCACTCTTTGGTTTTGCACCTTATATTAGAGCAAAGAGATTCTAGTTGCCATAATTCAATTCTAAAGAATCTAGCTACAAAGCTAATTTTGCAGCATTGGACGATATTTGACGCTTTGTTTTTTTTTATCACAACTCTGATTCTCTCCTTTACTTTAAATATTTCTGCATCCGCCCTACCACCGATGTTGCAAAGAGAGACCAAGAGCTGACAGTCAGCTAGCTCCGGCCAAACGTTTTTCGTTTTGAATTCGTTGGTCGCCATAAAATAAACTATGACAGCTGGCAACTAATTCAAGTCCAGATCTCAGAATCTTAGCAGTCTGACGACACCTCTCTTCAGCTGCAGTGCGTGTTAGTCTGTGCACTCTACAGTATTGCTACGTTGTTTTGAATTACAGTACAACTGTTAAGCGTGTGCTGTGATGCTTTGGGACATGATATTAATCTACAAGTAACCGAATACTTTAGTTGTCTTCAACTAGTTTTAATTAAATTGCCGATTGCAATTTTGCCAAAAAAGTTCAACAGACGAGACTGTTCAGCACAAGGTTGGTGGCATGGAGACCGTCGCAAGCTTGGTTCAGCGAGAACTTCCAAGCGCTTTTGGTGAGTGCAAGTAAGCCGCCGGCAATTCACGAACTGGCTCAATCCTTCTTTTCCATTGTGATGTTCGTGTGCTCACGTTACGTTGTTGTTAGTTTGTGATTCTAAAGGCTACTCAATTTAATATAGGAAAAAGTCGACCTTCATCTGACCCTGGTCAATTCCAATTTTGCAAGTTGTGGAACGTAAGCTCATATTTTTGTCATTAGTGTGTTGATGTGTGGTGCAATGATTTGACAGTGAAACTGCACTTTGACACTCTGCTCTACTCTATCTATGCATGCAGGCCATTGTTTAACTCCAATTTTAATTGTTTACAGGAACAAAAGCAATGTTGGCCCAATAATCAGGATTTAATTGCTCATCAGTGTCCTTCCATGTGGAAGTCCATTTCACTTCCTGCAGCAGCTAACCTGGAATCATACTGCACTGACCCCTGGGCCATGCAACTGCTACGGCGACTCAAAGACCCCAAGGTCTGGGTACTGTTGGCCATCTGTATAATCTGCTACGTGCACTTATACTTGCCCAACAAAATATTCCACGTCACAACGGATGAGTCCCGTGCCAACAACGAGCTACCAGAGCCAATCGAACAGCGAGCAGAACCGCCGCTTCAAAAAGGTGACCACAGCATATTGAGCAGCATAGAAGTATGTGTACCCAACTGCAACGCCAGAAAATATTGTGATTTAGAAAATATAGGTGACATTCCTGCTAGTTCCAAATCGAAACCAGTAAGACTGAATCTCCAGCAAGCTGAATCTCTCTCAAATAGCCAAAATGAATCAACTGCTCCTAAATACAGGTAATGTTTTGATAAATCAGGTGTGATGAATTTACTATGCTTATTGTCAGTAAGGTGGTTATGAACTTACGTCTATTTCGCTAGATCGCCGTGGACATGGGTATGCACAGAGGAGACGTGTCAGCGTATGGAGCGCTCAAAAAGTCAAAACTACGTTTCTCTAGACAGCTGTTGGCTCACTTGCGGATCCATACCAGATCTCTGGCCAGGAGTACGTGGGGCAGTGACAGTTGGCAAAGAAACTTTCTCATTTAATCTATCAAACTTGTTGCTTACAACGCTGACAGCGCCGTCAGAAGCAGTCCAAGCATTGACAAGAGAAGCCTTCAATATTACGAAGCGAAGCATCAACCTGGTAAGTCGTGGCTTTGTGCTGTGGCTTTATTTTTATTAGTAAATGTCTAACTCTTGAATTTCAATCTGATTTTGTGGATTAGTTGTATCCAAGTGATGTGCCACAAGTCTTTGACCACAACGCTGTTGTTTCAGTGTCAATTAAAATTCAGTCCAAAGAAGATAAACTGTCGCTCCTCACTGATGAGACATATTCATTACAAATCAAAGGCGTAAGCAAAACTGTAATAGAGTGTTTGTACCTATTCCACCCTAATGGTTTGATTTCAAAGGGGAAGGATGAACTGAAAGTACGGATTTCTGGTATCACGTTCTTCGGTGTCAGACACGCACTTGAAACCCTGAGTCAACTCGTCGTTTTTGATGAATCCATAAATTCGATCAAGGTACAAGTTTGAGGGTTTAAAATGGTTCAAATTCACAAACGTTTTGTATCGTGTTTAGATGTTGAGTGACGCATCCATAGTAGACGGTCCTGCATTTCCATACCGTGGACTCATGATAGATACAGCTCGAAACTTTATCTCAATCGATTCTCTCAAGCGCATGGTGGATGGGATGTCGTATAACAAACTGAACAGTCTTCACTGGCATATCACCGACTCAAACTCTTTCCCATTCTATTCATCTTCATTCCCACAAATGACTGACTACGGTGCCTATTCAAAGGAAGAGATATACTACCCAGAAGATGTTCAAGCCTTACGTGACTATGCACTCGTTCGAGGAGTAAGACTAATCCCAGAGCTGGATTTACCCGCGCATGCAGGAAATGGGTGGCAATGGGGAACCGAGGGCAATGGATATGGGGAACTCGCCCTCTGTGTCAACAGTGAACCTTTCAACGACTACTGTGGACAGGTGAATAGCGCTATGCTCTAAAATAACATAATTGTGTCTTGAATTTAGTTTTCAAACAATGATCTTTTCTTTACAGCCTCCTTGTGGGCAACTAAATCCAGCTAACCCCAAAGTATATGAGGTTCTGGGAGGTCTGTATAAGGATTTACTTTCTGTATTTGATCGAGAACTGTTCCATATGGGCGGGGATGAAGTCTCTCACCATTGCTGGCATACGGACAAGATCAAATCATTTGCTAAGGAAAATAAGCTCCAGGGTTACCTTGGCTTGAGAAAGTACTTTCAACAGAAAGGTAATCGATATGGGATTATAAACGCATGTTATACGGTTGAATTGACTTTCTATTTTTGGAACGAAGCGTTATCGTTGCTAAAACAAGCGAATTCAGAACTCTTAAGAAATGACACACAGAAACCCGAAGAACTTGGACCTATTCCTATCTTGTGGTCCTCTGATCTCACTGCAAGACACGAGGCCGGCGGAATCCTGCCTACGGAATACATCATTCAAATCTGGGAACAAGGCTAGAACTACTACAATTTCTTTTCATTCACTTAAATTACTTGAATATCTTAAATATATAATAAGTTTCCAGGAACCAGACAAGTATCGACATTACTTAAAGCGGGTTTCCCGATTATCTTTTCTATGGCAGAAATAGTTTACTTGGACTGGGGAGCTGGATCGTGGCTTGGTAGAAACCACGCCTGGAAGTACATCAACTGGCAGGTATGTCAATCAAGACTCACAAGTTTTCAATTGTTTTCTAATTCATTTGCTACTTACTCACAGGTTTTGTATTATTTTGACTTTGACTCAAGCGGCTATGACACAAAGAAACGCATCCACAACTCTAGACTTGGGGAAATTCCGCAAATCTTGGGCGGCGAAGCTCCTTTATGGACTGAAAAGGTTTAGTTCCGCATTGCTTTAAGATGCTGTGACTAATTTTAACACATTGTCACTGCGTGCAGGTAAATGAAATGACTATGGATGGAAAACTGTGGCCAAGAGGTGCGGCATTTGCGGAAAGACTGTGGCAAAATCCTGCTAAAGCGAGGCCGACGGATGCCGTTTACACTCGACTACTAAGACAAAACGAACGAATGCGAAGACGAGGTATCAAGGTTGAAACACGACAGCCAAAGTCTTGTCTTCTCATCAATGGAAACTGCAAATCCACAAACCCTTTACCTTAGAGAAAATACGTTCTTTGTGATCTATTCAACTATAAAAAGTTAAATAGGCCTTAGTCAGACTAATAATTAATTAGCCTGACTAACTTAGCCACAGTCCTTCAGCACAAGCTCTGACGTTTGTCACTTCTGTATGAATAATGCCATCCAATTATAATTACTAATCAACGGGGATTCCATTTGCTACGGATTAGGGAGGCAGTTTCAATTAAAGTGTGCATTAAAGAAAAATATTTATTGCTAATTGAATTTAAAGGTATGCCCTTGCTCGGTTGCGCTTTTGAGCTTAATTGGATTTTACTACCTGAACTCCATAGCTGCGTCATGAAATCTACTTTTCTTTAGCATTGCACCGCCTTAGCCTTGAACTTCATGGCTTTTATGAGTCTTAATTTTTATAAACATAAATAGGATTGAAGTTCTAAGCTTTTTACGACATGCATTTAATTACTGGCAGAATTCCCAGGGGAAAATATTTTGAGCACAGGATTTGATTCGTGATGGCTTTGAGGCACAAAGCGCCCTGGAGACTCATGAATTGTATATGCATAATGTGACGACATCCGCTCAAGTATTTATTGTCTCCACCTCAAGTGTGACAACTGCCGACACGCTTGTGACACGGTCGCTGGAGTTGACGTCGGGAGTCGCTCTGTTTATAAAAAGCCCCTTCCCGTCCTCAGTCTAATTTCCAGAAGTTAGAGACCGAAGCATTGGTTTTTTGTTTATATTTCCTTTCCTTTCATCACGGAATCATGATGGGATTTATTCAGATGACATGACAAAGTTTTCTCAAGTACTTTCTGTAACTCCTTTTGTTGACTCCTCATTACCCTCGGAATTGTGAACAGGAGCACAATGAGGATAAAAAGTCAAATCCATTCTTTCCATTCACTCAAATTATCCAAAGAACTTGAGGCCTTTCTTTTGTCCAACGTAATCTACAATTGATCGTGGTTGAGTTTGTAGTTTTCTAGTGTGCCTCCTTGAGGCAAAAGAACATCAACTACCATGGTCGACTTTGTCCCGGGGTCACTCGACTGTGAAGATTCAGTGCTGAATAAGGCTTTGCAAAGGAAACAATTTGCCAAAATGCAGAACTGGGAGGTGACCGCCCTCTTTCTCTTTGTCCTTGGACTCCTCAAGGAATTCAAGCCTTCGGAACCATTCTTTTTGGAGTATGCGATCGATAACAAGCATCACACGGTTGATTATGTAAGAATCCTAATAGAAAATTGACTTCCAATGACTAACCACGTCGAATTGAACCCATTTGCAGATGATCCATTCGATACTGCCAATTACGACCTACGGCGGCCTTCCAACTTTGCTCTTGATCCTCCTTGTGACGGACTTTGTTCGTTACAAACCAGTGATTATTCTTGGCACGCTCTGCTCTGTGCTGTCTTGGGCAATTGTAATATGGGGATACGATTCTACACACTTTGTGGCGGTAATTTAAAGCCACGTGTGCCTGCGTGTCTGCGTTTGCGAATTGTGACGTGTCTTTATGAATTTGTTTAGATCAGGCAAATTGTGGAAGCAATTTCGATTTCATCTGAGGTTGCGTATTTCACCTACATGTACGCCAATGTGGATCATACTCACTACATGCTCGTGACCTCTCTGACCCACGCTGCACTTCACACTGGACGTTTCTTGGGAAGTCTCACGGGGCAACTATTTATTTCCCAGGCAGAAATGCATGTCTTCCATGTCAACTACGTCACCCTTGGCGGGGTTACACTGGCATTCGTAGCAAGTTTATTTCTCCCACGAGTGAAGCGAGCAATTTATTTTCGATCGAGGCAATCCGTCGTGGCGACGATGATTCAAAAAATTGAAATCCAAGGAGGTCGTGCCAGTTTGTCTACAATGCCTGGAGAGGAATTTCGATTGTGGACTCGATTGGATAATTCAAGAAAAGCATTTTGGAACGACATGTGGACAGCGTATTCTAACCGATATGTTCTTCGATGGTCCCTTTGGTGGTCAATTGCAATGGTAAGAACTTACTGCACTTATGCTAGCCCCGGCTCAAATTTCGTTTAGCTGATTTTGAGCTAATCCGGATTCTTGAAAAAGTTAAGCAGAAAATTTCCGCTTAAATCTAATCCAAGTCTGATCTAAGCCTGGAACTGAG